>OX632361.1:33278006-33325506 GCA_951751655.1 Ophion costatus
CGGCGTGCGGGCGCGAGAATAGGGAAAGTTGCGCGAAGGGGAAACGCGCGCGTGTTTCTCTCGCCGAACTCGGTGCCGCGATCATCGAGGGAAGCCAGTCGAACGCGCGTGCCACAACCCTTCCATCGCGCTAACCACCCGAAGCCCAAAAACCGCTATTTCGCACTCTTTTGCCACGCCGTATCTCTGCCTCTCCTCCGTATCTCTGATCTACATGTCACACCGAAACTTCGATCGACCGTCAAACCGATCACGCGCGTCAAACCTGGGTCCACCGAATGACCATGTTTCCGAGGGAATATCCGAGAAAATTGAACACTTCCGGTCTGCTCGGATGAAAATACAGCCCCGTACGAACGTCCGCAAACACGAAATCGCCACCTGCCACCCGTGATACAGTGTCACGTGAGTGCGGATGTCTTCGCGGCGCGACATGTGATCCCACGATCGCGTCGTTCCTATCAGCTAGCTTTCAGTTGGCGCTCGGGGCTCTTGGGCTAACCGCGTAGGTAATTGGGAAATTGTTAGGAAGGAAAAGACACTCGCCTGCTGGGAGTAGCTTTCAGGAACAGAGGAAGTCTTGCTAATCGGTAGTTTGCCGATTCAGCCTGGGAATTGCAATGTTCGGGTGATCCTGATCTTTCGGAGATTCGCGAAGTTTGTTTGGGTTCGGAGAGGAGTGGGAAAGATCGCGAGCTACGGGGAAACTTTGGGTTAAAAATTACCGAGAAAGACGTCAAGATATGAAGAAACTTTGTTCGGGTTGACGAGAAATGGGACAGACCCTCAGCTGCGAAGAAATTTTGGGATGATGTTGCTTTGGGTTGAGAAGGACTTGGAAGGACCTTAAAATGCGAAAACATTGTTTGGGCTTGTTTCAGTTGACAAGGTCTGAGAATGATCTCAAGATTCGTAAAATTGCTTAGGTTTGTTCGGGTTAAAAAGAACTGAGAACCTCAAAAGTCGAACTAAAAACTTCATCAGAGTTTTTGTTTGTCGAAAAGGACTGAGATAGGCTGAGCTGCGAAAAAATGTTGTTTGAGGTTGTTCGGATCGGGAAGGCCTGAGAAAAATCTCATGCTTCGAAGATAGCAGTAGATGGCATTTGGTGAACTGCTACCGATTTATCGAGTCGGCACGTGGAAACTTGCTTTCCTTTTTTTTTCTGTTTTTTCAAGAACGAGCGCGACGATGAAGTGCGATAAACGAGTTATCAGGTTTACAAATAAATGTCGCGCGATAAAAAAGGGGAGGGTTGCGCGCGGCTCCGATAGTCAGGCTAGGCACGATAAGATAATTCCTCCGCGCGTTATCTGCGATACACCATGTACGTACGTGTGCGTGTGCGCCCGCGCGAATGATGCGATATATCGGTTAGTCAACGTGTCATAGGCATCGGGACATTTGGACAGTGTCCGGATTGCGACAAACAACCCCCGCCCCCCTCCCCTTTCCGCAGTAAATTCCAAACTTCTCGATAACCTCGTCAAGCAGATCTAACGAAACTCGATGCGTCTTCCCGTGACAGATCTGTCCGAGGGCTTTGACATATAACGGGCATATGGTTGCGGTTGTTTCGTAGTATCTTATTTTGGAAAAAGCTGCTCCGAAAATGTGACAATTAACTATGACATGGCAGAGATAGAGGAAGCGGAAGGGAGGGAGGGAGAGAGAGACAGAAAGGTATTTGTTTCGTGGTAGGGCCAGGGTCTGCTAAGAGCATCGTGATCGTGCAGATACATAGCATATAGTGCTAGAAATATACAGACAGAGAAGTAAATTACATAATAAAGTTAGAGGGTATGGAAGCTTATTCAGCAATCAAGAATATAACAAATAATAGATAAATCAACGAGTAGGTACTGAGAGAAAGAGGCAAAGAGAGGGAGAGAGAGAGAGAGAGAGAAATTGAATGAAAATTTATTTATGTCTTAATCATGCTATGTGGCAATTTTACTAATGGAGACGAAGAGACGACTCACATTAATTTACTTAATACATATTAAAATAAAAATAAAAATACTATTTTATATGTATATATAATAGTTAATTTTATAATATAAATATATATATAATTCTACAAACACATGAAAAATACAATAAAAAAGAAAATGCTAATAAAAATAAAGCAACAGAGATATATGTTTGCTACTTTATTTTAATTTGATTTTTCGGCCTGGAATAATATATATTTTCATTACATATAGATATAGAATTTTATTTTAATTTCCATTTTATTTTTATTTTGTAAATTAATGTAAATAGTCTCTTCACCACCTTTTATAAAACTGCCCCGTGATAAAATATATAAATCGTGAAACTAGCCAACAATAAATAAAATAATAACCGTAATAATCAAACAATACGAAGAGGTAATGATAAAAATGAAGAAATAAAAAATCAAAAGTACAAAAAAACTAGTATTCATAAAATAAAGAAATTCGAAGTGAAAAATAAAAGTAGTAAGAGTGGCAGTAGAATTTGCATTAAGATGAGTTGCTGTCAATCTTAAATTGAACTAAAGGGAGAAAGATAAAAAGCGAGAAAGACAGTGAAGTCGACAGATCTTCCAATCTGCAACTCGCTTCTTTCCTCGTAGCAGAGAACCCGAAAATTATGATTGTGTTTTCCCGATTCCAATTACGAAAAGCAATGTAATTTCATCGCAGTAGCCTCAAAGCTTGGCAGTTCATGCTCCGTGTCTTTTCCGCGAACGCGCAACCATCCCAGGCATTTCGCGACGAAGCTTTGAACAGCGGTGAAAAAGCTCGAAAAGTATGCGCGACAAAAGCGTAGTCCATTGACCAACAAGAATTTCCGGTACGGTCGCATCGGGGAAAACTTCGCAGCAGTTGAAGAAGTATGCTCGTTATAGCGCGCGCGAAATGCAACGCCTATATTCGCGTAACAATATGTTTGCGAAAAAGCGGTGGGGGTAAAAAAAAAAAAACATAAAAATGCAGCGATCGCGTTATCGGTGATAGAGAGAGATGGAGAGAAATGACGCGTACACAGGGTCAGATAGTCCAATCGTTGTCCCTTCCCGCGGCTGCCCGAGCGCGAAGCGATTTCCCCGCCAGAGACGAAGAGATCCCCCACTCGGAGGCCGGCGTCGAGAAGGGTGGAAGTGCGAGGAAGAAGAGAGGGACACGCAAAGCGGTGGGAGAATCGAAGTAGTGGGGGTCCCGAGAAGCGTCGCAGGGGAAAGCTGGCCGGGTGGTGGGGAGGGATAGAGCGGGGAAGTGATCGGGGTTTGAACTCTATCTTATCCGGAATAGACTTCTCGCCCTCTCCCTCGTACGATACGGCCTCCGACGCGGCGAAGTGACGCTGGGCGCCGTGACGCTCGCACGCGCGTAGAGTAGCGACAAATTTGACGGCGAGTCGGGGAAGCTCGGCAGGCTCGACATACTCGCGATGGAGGGGATGCGGGCAACGGTGGTGGGGCGGAGTCGCCACGGTCGATGGTGCGGTGGTGGGGGTAGGTCTGGTGCGCGTGGTAGGGAGGTGGAGCGTGGAGAGGGGGCTTGGCACTTTTGCCCGATGCCCCGTCACCACCACACCACCATCGGCATCGTTGCCGCTACTACCACCACCAACGGTATCCGCGCCACCACCACCACCACCACCACCACCACCATCACCACCACCACCACCGTCGTCGTCGCGAATCGGCGCGACTACGGCGAACCACGGTGAAGAGAGAATACGGTGGAACTCGGCGGCAACCGAGGACACTATCGGCGTGACTGTACGAGCAGAGCGCGAGGCATCGTCGGACACGCAGATCGTCGGAGTGGGTCGAAAAGAACGGGTGCCCACCGCGCCGTTTCTGATCCTCTCTCTTTCTCTCCCCCTCTCTCTCTCTCTCTCTCGCTCTCTCTCCTATCACCGCGTGCTCGATAGATACACGGAATAACGACAAGGAGAAGGAGGCGGACGAGGGGGCTCGTCCATGGCGGGGCAGCCGAGAACCACCAGCCTAGAGCATCGGCCAAGCGAGCTATTGCTCGTTACGGACGGAGAGCCGCGTACCACGCGCGACTCTCCGTTCACTCGCGACTCGAGCACCTCGGTACCTCGTCATGGGCACCTCAGTCGAGACCGGCAGAACGGACAGTGCACACTCTCGTCTCGCCTGCACTCAGTGACGATCCTCCTCCATCATACTCATCATACTCAACCGCCTCGGCCGTCAACGCTCCACGGCTCGCGTGATCGCCAACCAGCAACCATTCGCGATATCATCCTCGACGGGCTCTCGCGATTGCCGCCAATCGCCCTCCGCCTGCACGCCAACACGCGAATAATCAACTCAAACGCGATTGGAAGCTTCCGGCCTCGCGCAGCTGGATCAAGAAAGACAACGTCCAAAGTGTCGAGACGTTGCGAGATCGGCGCCTCGGTCCATCCGCGTTATCTCGTTTTTCTTTCTTGCTTCTCATTTTATACCGGGCAACCGAACGTGTGTGGATTATGCAATTTGGGACGATTGGGTGTCGCAGCTTGGGGCATTCGCGAATCTTCCTCCCATTCGGGAGAAGTTGAACTCGAGGAGCCGAGCTCATCGGGGCCAACGAGTGACTGTCGAATCAAGACTCGTGAATTCCGTACCGAGTGCGGGTAGTGTCGACCGAGGGGAAAAAAAAACGCAATTCGCGAGCATCGAGATAAAAGGGAGGGAAAGAACATTGCATCAGTGCGGTCGAAGTGATTAAAGGGGAAAAAATCAAGCGGGACTTGGCGTTGATACTCCGGCTATAAGTCTATGAGCCGACGGCTAACGCTTGCTAGTGGGAACGACTTGGAATCCCGGCCAAGTCGTCGACGAAAATGGACAACAGGTAAGAACAATGATCAACCGTTTTCAATCTATTCCCAACCGATGATCACTGCCGACCGGAAGTAGCAGGGTGGCGTTACCCTGCGTGGCATGTAGCCATGAAGACATCACGCTGATCCGACGACTCCTCTGACTCGCCATGTCCCAAAACGATACAGACCATTCCCACAATAACATCCACCTGTTAGGAGTCGAGCTGGCAGGTCTCAATGAGACAGCCCGGTGAGCCTTGGTGCTGTTTCGCGTCGAGCAGCAGGTATCCAGTCTTTTTCCTTTTTCGTAACCTATCGAGGGTGCTCTCAGCCGCTCTTGAGCCTCTCTCAACGCCACCGGCACTTTCGAGCCCGAAAAGGGAAAATTCGGAGCTCCGAGGAATCCTTGTGGGACGCGTGCCGCAGGTAGAACAGGTATGCGGCGTTGCGTCAGGGCTCGAAACCTTTCGCTTGAAACGCCGTGCCCTATACATTTCGGAATCGAATTTCCCATTCTCCGTATCGCCGATTCAAGACGATGTGCCCATTGCAACCACCAGGCGGGATAATCCTCTATTTGTGAAACCGAGAAGGACCACGGGGATGGAGTTTCTCTCTTTTGCATCTTTCCGAAGACAGCCTGGGGCTTACCCTTATTTTTTTTAACTTCCGGCCCGGGTTACCGCACGAGCTCATTGCCGTCGCGGTCCGAAAAAATCCAAACACTCGATGTCTTCGATGGATAAGGGGTCTTGATGGACATTGGCATGATCTTTGCGGTCAATTTGTATGAGAATCAGCGTTTTCGCTTATTTCGAGTGACGAGCTCGAGATGACTCTCGTTCGAATTGCCATTGGGCTCAAGTTCCACCCGCCTTGGAAGACGATGGGTGGATGGAATCAGGGAGATGGATAACGAAATTGCGTAGCTATGTAGATCGCGCATTGGGTATGCTTGTTCTCGAAGTAGACACGCATCGGACAAGCGGAAGTCACGGCGACGGTGGCCGAGGTGAATGGTGCAAATTTGGCAGTGACGGATCACGCGGAATTTAAATCGCACGCGATCGAATCGTTAGCGTGGAGCTTTAATCGGTCTTAATAATTCATCGCTGGGCCCTGCTCGGGAGGCTCGAACCACTCGCGTTTCTTCGCCTCGTTCCACGTCACGATGAGAGTTTTTCGTTACCAGTGGGAAACACCCGAGTTGATTTTTTCCCCATTACCCGGCTATCTCTTGATTTCCGGGACCTGTTTATCGTCGACACTCAAACCGACCCTCAAATCTCCGCGACTAACGACCCGTGTGACACTCTTTTGTCCGGCTGATACGTTGCCGCGACGAAAAGATTCCCGTGGCTACGAGCACATCGGGACATTGATATTCGAACGTCGAGTCCTTCGAGATGCTTTCAAACGAGTGGGTGAGTGCTACCCGGGTGTCCGACCGCGAAAGATCGGTGATCGTTCCGGAGGCGGGGCACCTGAGAGCATTTTCCCAAACATATTGGAGGCGCACAAAGCTGTCAGTCCACCTTCGGATGGGGATTTCTCGTCCATGACTACAACCTGCGAAAGGCTGCCTGGTCGTGAAGGGCAAATACCTGCCGAGTTGGCAAGCGTTGCAACAGAGTCGATTGAGTGATACCACCCCAGCTGCTCGAGCTAGGCGGAGAGTCACAGAAGTTTGCCGACGGCCAGGCGCGCTCGCTCTCGAGGCTCCGCCAGGTGTAAGTTCATCAGGAATCCGCTTTTCCCAATCACTCGTTCTCCCGTCTATTGTTTCCGCGTTCATTGTGACGCGCACGTTCGTGCGCTCGTCCGGATTGTTACGAGAAAGACGTCAGTCACGTATCGTATGAGTCACGGTTGGAAGCGGTTTTTTTTCCCACTTTACTCGCCAGAAACGCGTGGTGCGATGATTGGGTAAAGATGGAAACGTCTTGATGTGACGAAGAGTGGAGAAAGACAAATGCAAGCAACCGCAGTTTACGCTAAACGCACTTCCTGGTGGCATTTCCTGATGGAGGGTCTGAAAGACTGGCTGATTGGGTTTACGGAGGGTATTGGGTACGGAGAGGAATCTGGATGGACGTTGGATCGCGAGAGAGTACCGGGCGGAAGAGGGTCTCGGGCCATCGCGCTTCACGGGCCCCCATTATCTGTTTTTGGAATTTGAGAACTTGAAGGTCTTTCACCCGCGCGTCAAATTATCCTCAAGCACAATGCGCCCGTTGATTGATATCTTCAGCCGCTGCTGGTGCTGCTGGTTTGCTGTCTGGGCCTACGCCTGCACCATCAAATTCAGTCCGGACTCTTTCGCCCCCCCCCCTCTCTCTCTCACTCTCTCTCTCTCTCTCTCTTGTGATGCATCGAAGCCCTCCTGCAGACTTTAAGGCCTCCCCGGTTGAAACCCTCAACATGCTCGCACACCGTTGTTCCCCATTCTCCCTCCTCGTCTTCTCCCGGATTCTTTTTTCTGCTTTCTTGGGTTCTCTTGTTTTGCTGTTGCTCTCGCGCGAACCTTGTGTACCCTGGATCTTTCTCTTCCCGGCGATTTTGTGCGTTGGCAAGAGGGGAAGGCCCACGGTCTTCCCGGTGCATCGGTCCGTACAAAGCCCGGGGTCGAATATTTTTCTTCTCGTGCCCAAGGGGGGACCAGCCCTTCCACTTAATTTATCCTCAACCCCTTTTCAGAGCGAGGCTCTCCTCCTCAGACCCTTCTACGAGCGCCTTCCTCTTACTCCTCTTTTCCGCTTTGTTTTTTTTTTTGTTTCGTTCTCTTTTCTTCTTCTTTGTTCTCTCTCCCGCGTCTCTCGCTTCTTTCGCCTCTTTCTCCTCTTCGGCTCATGCTGGCCTCTCGCCCTCCTCGGCGCACCACGAGCGCAAGTGAGCGAGTAATAACAGTGGGGAACCGCGCGTTGTTAAAGACCTTTTGTTTTAGGATTTTATTGCAAGACTGGGTGAAAGAGAGAGAGAGAGAGAGAGAGAGACTCTGCTAACTACCGCTAACTGGCCAAGTATCCGGACCCCGCGTGTATCCCACGTGGTAAATGACTGGACAATGTTTTCGAATGTAAGGAATGACCGAGCCTCATTTTTCCACTTTCCCAATGCCCAAAGGGACCATTGAAATTGCAGCTTAAGAAGGAAAAAAAAGAGTGGTAAATGTACCCTGATCGCCGCGGATAAGCGTAACCGAGGCGTTCTTACTGTGCCTGCAATGAGAGAGGCGGCAAATCCACATTGAACTGCCTTTTCGAATACCTCTCTGCCGTACTTTAGCGGTGAATAATTCATAATGGAAAATACGGGCTGCTGTCAAACGTCGTATCCACATTTCGACATCGAACTGCATTTTGATTTTTAAGCACGTTACGAGTAAAAAGGTATTGAAGTTTCGGCACTGCTTTCTGAGAATCGAACATTTTGGGCTATGCTGCTTTTTTGGGTGATGCCAAGATCAATGTGATGACAAGGTGCAGATTATACGGAAATTTGCATCATTGGAACGCAACGGACGTTTGGTAGTCTACATTTTTTTTAACATTTAACTGTTGAAAATAACTGAAACGTTTTTCGGGATTCTTATTACAGATGTTCAGTCTGAGTATGCGAGAAAAGATTTTGGATGACAATGGAAATGAAGAAGTGGAAGAATAACGAAGAATTTTCGTTGCATTTCGACTATACAAATTTCAACGCCGTAGGTGCAGCCTATTCGTATGCTGAAATATGTTCTTAAGGATGTTGTGTCCAAAATGGAAAATGGTAATAAAATTTAAAAAGTTTGATAGGTCATTGTGTAAAACATTTGAAAGGTTGTGTAAAAATTTTACGACGATCAGGAAGCTGGCTAGTGAGAAATTAGAATTCACAAATTAGACGCAGCCTTATGGAATGATCGTTTTTTTATTTCAAATATATCAAAAACAAAAGTGGCTTTATGGTGCAACAAACGACGTCGTCCGTGAACGAAAATGAGTATTTAAATTTTCCGCTACTTTCGGTATATGCAACGTTGCCGCTATATTCTTATATGTTTTTTTCTCGAGTGTGATTTTTTTTGTATTTTTGGCATCATTTTTTATAACAAAAAAATAATAATTGCAAAGTTACTTCAGTTTCCATAAGGCTGCGTGTAATTTGTGCATTCTAATTTCTCAGTAGCCAGCTTCCTAATCGTCGTGAAATTTTTACACAACCTTTCAAATGTTTTACATAATGACCTATCAATTTAAAAAAATGTTATTATCATCTTCAATTTTGGACACAACATCCTTAAAGATGATCAATTTTTCTTTCGGTTTTGGAAAATGAAAGTATAATAATATCAGAAGCTAGTCACTTTGGTACAGTCCCTCGCGGATATTGAGCTGGAATTCCATCGTCAATGTGGGTGAGTCAGCGAGAGATTTTAGATCTACCGGAAAGTTCTGTCCATTTTTATGACATTGACGTTTGCTTCGTTGGGATGGAATGAGAATTCACTTTCTTGAACTGCTCAGTCTTTTGGCAGATATTTCCGACAAAAAAGATGTATAATAATTGAAATAAGGAAATAAAAAATAAAAAAGCACGTTGCATTCAAACAATGCGGATTTCAACACCATCGTTTTTGAATAAAAATAAAATAATACATAAATGTTGACCGACCAGTATAATTTCCATTATTGAAGACCCTTCCCAGCGTGATGCCAATTTGTGGATTCCATTCCCGTAGAATGACAAGCACATTGACGCGTTGAAGACGCCACGGGACAAAACTTTCTAGACATATTAACTGCGGCTGAATTTGCGATTTTCCGCAAGAAAGTCCGCCAAATTGCTTACAAGGAACATCACTCGAGTGTCCGCCTTCGATTTTGTTGAAGCTCATATATGTGATGAATCATTAAAAACTACAAGATGGGTACTTTTTTATCGCCGGAAAAACAGTTTTAAAGGGGGAAACCACCCTTCAAAGAAACGCGCGTCACCCCTCAATTTAAATGTTTTCCAATACTTCTATATAGGATTTTCCATCGGTTTACACGAGAAGAACTTCAGTTTTTGTTTTATTCAGATCGCTCGAATGCTCGTGGGTGAAACTACAAAAACCACCCCTCGACACGTATTTCTTTGAGGGGCGTTTCTCCCCCCTTTAAAAACGTTTTTCCACCGACAGGAAAAAGTACGTGTCTAATAGTTTTCAACGCTTTATCACATATCTAAGTTTCAACAAAATCGAGGGCGAACACTTAAGTGATGTTCGTCGTCAGATGAGAATATCTATTCCCTCTGAATAACGACGCAATGAAACTTACAGAAACGTCACACTTGGACTCCATTGCATGTACCTACATCTGAGAAAAATCGGTAGCCGTCAAAGCCGAAGATCCTGACTGTCACCAATCATGATGTTTCGTCAACAAGGCCTTTTTACGGCCCTAAAAGGAACATCACTCAAGTGACCGCCTTCGTTCTTGTTGAAACTCATATATGAGATAAAGCATTGAAAACCATTAGATACGTATTTTTTTTTCATCCGCGGAAAAACGGTTTCAAGGGGAGAAACCACTCCCCAAAGAGAGGCGTGTCAAGGGGTAGTTTTGCAATTTCACCCACAAGCAATCCATCGATCCGTATGAAACAAAAACCAAAATTCTTCTAATGTAAAGCGATGAAAAATCCACTAAAGAAGTATCGAAGAGAATCTAAATAAAGGGGGGACACGCCTTGCTTTGGGGCGTCGTTTCCCCCTTAAAAAACGTTTTTCCGCAGATAACAAAAAATACGTGTCTAATAGTTTTCAATGCTTTATCTCATGTATGAGTTTGAACAAAATCGAAGGTGGACACTTGATTGATGTTCCTCGCAAGTTGAATTTTCACGCTGGCCGTTTTGCCTCGGGTCTTTGGATCGGCACAGCGATCGAGCAATTCGCGAATTGCGGAACAATACGTACGGGCAGTATGCGTAAATTTTACGAGTTATAACGCGTTTCCGCACGCAGCTCGGATGTGTCGTTCAACGAGGTACAGGATTCCATAACATCACGGCCGGACTCCGTGTGTTTGGAGTGTATTTGAATGCGCGTCGAACGACCGGAAGTGAGTTTTCCGCACGGACGGCGCGCTCTCGTGCGCCGTTGCACCAGCAGGCTTTCGTCTTCGTCCCGCGTTTTCGCCGCCGAACGGCTCGTCCTCGTAACGAGGTTACGTTCAACGCGCCCGCCTCACCCTCCAGCCCCTTTCCAAGTCTTAAGTATTTGCTCGCGCCATTTTCTTTCCTTCCAAACGAGAGAGACGACTTTTCTTTCTCCTTTAGCTTACGCTGATTTTTCACGTCTCGGCGAATCCGCCGGATCTCAATCTTTTGACTTTAAACTTTTTGTTCTTCATCCACCCGCGCGCTGGAAAGTAAACCGACCGGTTCCGGAGTCTTTGCGAGCAAGCCCTTAACGTTTTATTCCGGGTGTGTGTGGGTTCGTTTGGGTTTGTTCAGGTTTCGGCAAACCTAACAAACCCAAGCCTACCTACGAGAAGAGAGAGATTTAGAGAGAGAGAGAGAGAGAGAGAGAGAGAGAGAGAGAGAGAGAGAGAGAGAGAGAGAGAGAGAGAGAGAGAGAGAGAGAGAGAGAGAGAGAGAGAGAGAGAGGGAGAGAGAGAGATTAATTAATTGTTTATTTATTATATACCTTGGTATAAACTTTTAGGCAACAAGGCACAGACAAAGAAAAATAGTAAAGTATAAAAATTTAAATAAAAACAATGACGGTGATGGAAATAAAATCAAAATAAAATAGAAAATATAACAAGCGTCTGGAAGAAATTATACAACTCAAAACCATAATTTGCATACCATAGGACGCGCACAGAAGCACAACGAAATTGTAAGCAAAAGGGCGATATAAATCAAATACAACTGAAAATAAAATAACGTTACGAAAATAATACAGAAAATAATATAACAAGAAATAGCATAGTGAAAAACAGACATAGCAGCTGTATAATTTTCAATAACCAAAATACAAATAAAGAAGAATAAGAATAGTAGTAAAGAGAGAGAGAGAGAGGGGGGTTTAACCCACTGTCTACAAAGCATAGACTTATGTATATTGTTTCAACCCCACATCCGGCCTCCTGCCTCTGGTTTTTCAAAAAGCCGTAAGGGTGTACGCAATATTTACCGCTATGCCACTGGGACGCTGAAAATTGGACGCATTTTCACTTAGTTCGGTTAAAACCTGTATGCAAAATGTATGATCGACCTGCTAGTCTGATGAACAATTATAGCACTTTTGATACACGTTTTCGAAGCTCCCATCGTTGAAATGCGACAAAAAGTCATTTTTATATTCGTTTATTTCTCATTTCCATTATTACCGAAAAGATTTTCTTGCCAGTTTACTGCATGTAGAAATTCGAAGGCGAGTCCCTAGATCCGAATCTCTAGGCGAGTCCCTAAACGGTAGGCCACATCTATAGGGTTTCGATACGGACCCCGTACGTAGGAACGTACTTAATTTTTTATTTCTTTATATGTATTATTATCATATTTTTGCAAATTTGAGTCGTAGATCTCTGATAATAAGTAAAAACGTTTGAGTATTTTCGCAGTCCCAAACGACTGAAAAACTTTTGAGCGATCAAAAAGAATTTCCGTTGCCTTCCAACCCTGCAGACTTCAACGTCGTCAATGCAATTCAAGCGTCGCAAAAATTGCGGCAATCTTTTCTGTCCATTTTTTTCATGAACAAAAAAATGCACTTTATCGTCTGTGTCATCACTTATCATCATCAACTCTAAAAGAAATTAAGAAAAAGAAACATAAACTTTATCGATGATAAAGCTGAACTTTATCATCTGTATCATCAGATGATTAAAATGAACTTTATCATCTGTATCATCAGATGATGAAAATGAACTTTATCATCTGTATCATCAGATGATGCAAATGAACTTTATCATCCGTATCATCAGATGATGCAAATGAACTTTATCATCTGTATCATTAGATGATGAAAATGAACTTGGTCATCTGTATCATCACTTATCATCAGCTCTAAAATAAGTAAAAAAAAAAACACAAACTTTATCGATGTACAAAAAAACTTTATGATCTGTGGCAATTTTATTACCACAATATAGTTCAAAAGTAACAAACCCACAAAAAATGATGATAAAAAAACTTTTAAATACAATTTTGCCGTTTGGTTACCCCATCACGTTTACAACTGATGTCATTCTACACCAAGCCCTGTACTTGACATTTTCAAATTTCCGTCACTTTTGCCCAGAATCGAATCTCCCAAATATCCTTCGAGAAAAAAAAGAGATATTCGCTGCCCCATGCATAGCCATGTGAGGCTTGATTTCGATCGCCGATCCGGCCAGCCCGGCGACGGAAAAATATGGCATCAATGGCAGTAGAACTTATAGGCGTTCGATCGGGTGACCCTTCGGCGACGAACCGAAGGGAGTGCAAGAACCCCGTACTGCGGAGTGTCATCGACGCATCCGATATCAGGCCATGCGTGGCGTATAAATATTGTACATAAATAAGGACGTCCCGATCTCATACATATACGGTACCCATACCGATGCGCAATATATATGAGATTTTTATGAAAATTTGCACCCGGACCGCGAGCGGTAGGTGACACAAACCGCCGTATAACGCCCGACACGCACGACGCACGGTAAAGAGAGGAAAAAAAAACCGTTGGAAATTATTATTTCACGTTGCATGTAGAATGCATGCGTGGAGGGCTGGCAAGGATTCTTTTAGTCTCCGCGCGTAAGGAATATTAATGGCCATTGCTTACGGTGCTGTATACCTGATTGAAAAAAAGAAGTGATGAAAAAGATCAAGTTCATTCGGTCCCAAAATCGTTGTAGCGTTCTGTACCGGGTGTAATACAGGGATGGGTATTTTGAGCCCGTTGTATTGATGTCACGTTGACTATCAGTACATCGGGCTTGGGGACAGTCCTTGCGATCACTTTTTTAGATCGAATTCTTGATTTTGGGATGAATGTAAATGATAATGCTCCCTGTATGTTTTTACATTTATCGAAAGGTCATTTTGGAAAGTTTGAGTTGATGTCATGTTGAGTGTGGGGACGATACGATACGAGGCTGATTCGTGTAAAATGTTTTGAAAATAACATTTTCCTATATGCATAAAAATGCTCATATAAAATACTCCTGGTGTCAGAAATAAAAAATATTTTGATAACGTACGAAAATTTGTTAATATCAATTTTTTGAAATTCCACCCACCCTTTGATCCTCTACGACTGCCAAAAATCGAACATTCCAAATGGACCATTTTTTGATTCTGCAAACATTTAGATACATTGAAGACCT
The DNA here is from genome assembly GCA_951751655.1 of Ophion costatus. Lineage (NCBI taxonomy): Eukaryota > Metazoa > Arthropoda > Insecta > Hymenoptera > Ichneumonidae > Ophion > Ophion costatus. The sequence continues at coordinate 33,292,175 of OX632361.1, forward strand.
ATTTTGGGCTTTTTTCACCAAAGCTCAACTTGTGCTTCCGACATTTAATATCTTTTTTTGTGATATTTCGATTTTGGGGGTGATTATTCGACAGTTCGGAAGGCAGAATAGGTTTTACGAGTAAAAAAAAAGTTTTTGGTCTTGCGAGTAAAAAAAACTTGAACAATCTGGTTCCAGGTGAAATTTAGTTCGGGTGTGATGTATATGTAGACCGAAAGAGTACTATTTTGACTTCCAAACTGTCGAATAATCGCCACCAAGATCGAAATTACACGAAAAAAAGTGAATATCGAAAGGACAAGTTGACGTTTGGGGAAGAATGCACAAAACAGGTCGAAAAGGTGTCTACATTTTCTGAGTTTTGAAAAAAAACGATCCTAGTGGACTTTTTGCAGAAGGGCTGGGCAAAAAAATTGAAAAAAATTAGGTGTTTATTTAATACCAGGGGGAAGGTTTTCCACTGCGGAAATCGATGATCAACGATGGTGAGGGAAATAGTCATATAAAGAGAGGTGCAATACCCCATATATATATATATATACATACTGTATATATTTTGTGAATTAAACTAAAAGCAGAGCCATTAGTATCTTTCATGCTATTATAATATAATAAAAGGTGTATCGGCACTGCGTCAATATATTACATCATCGAAATGAGCGAGATAGCAATAGATGGGCTTGCCTAATGCTTGCCCTATATGCGCAAAAAGGGTTGCTTTCTCCCTGGACAGGTAGAGCCGTGAATCTAATAATGCTATGGAAATTCTATGCCGATCCCCAAGTACAGAAATCTCGGGATGCGACGGCGAGTATGACTTCAGCCTGTATATCTCCCAGTGATCTTTGATGGGACCCTACCTGAGACTCCCCCCTCTCGACCCGCTCCAACCCTTATCCCAGAAATCTTCCGAACCAAATCTCGGCGTAGTACTGAGAATATCACAACTTCAACTCTATATCTCTGTATCATTCGTCAGGAGCACGCTTTGTCGTTTGCAAAAAAAGCGAATGCAGAATATAGGGAAATTGTAGGAAATTTGTTTATTTGCTTGTATATGCCGAAAAACAAGCTAAGCAGTAACGGCACTAATTACGGTATTAATGTTTGCACAGTTGGAACGCAACGAAAATTCTTCTTTTTTATTTCTCTAGATTTTCCGTCATCCGGATTCTTGTCCTGCAAACTTAGGCTGAAGATTTTTTATTCGAATGATATATATATATATAAAATATTTATTTTATTATATATTATATATTATATTATATTATATTTTATATTTTATATATATATATATATAAAATATATATATATTTTTACACATAAAAATATATATCGTCATATTATATGGTCAAATATATATGGTCAGGATCAAATTGGCATCTATTGGCAAATCGAAAAACGGGACGCTGACGTTGCAAATGTGCGCACGATCCGTCGAGATCCAATTTGAAGAGAGAGAGGGGGAGAGAGAGGGAGAGAGAGAGAGAGAGAGAGAGAGAGAGAGAGAGAGAGAGAGAGAGAGAGAGAGAGAGAGAGAATAAGAATGAGGAGGAAAGGAGGAAAGCGCGAGATAAGCGAGGAATACGAGAAAAAGACGGCCCCGACGGCAAGCATGAAGGAGGATCGGTCAAATAAAGTAAAAAAATGCGACGTCGCGGAGATATAATATAGGGGGGTCCCGCGGAATATTTGGGTGGGGGTCGGTGCCCGAGAAATTACACGGAATAATTTGTGGGGCCCGGGGGTATATGTAGTCAACTCATTCGCTTGGTCCATCCGCGTGGAGGCTGATGCGTTTATAATGGCCGCTCGGGTTACCCCCGAATGATCAAGAGAGAAAGAGAGAGAGGGAGAGGGAGAGAGAGAGAGAGAGAGAGAGAGAGAGAGAGAGAGAGAGAGAGAGAGAGAGAGAGAGAGAGAGAGAGAGAGAGAGAGAGAGAGAGAGAGAGAGAGAGAGAGAGAGAGAGAGATTCTTTTGGCAGTCGAGCAAGCTAAATAAGAGTAAACAAAAATAAATAAAATCATAAATAAAAGTATCTCACGATGCCCGGGAAGGCTCGAAAGAGAAAGAGAGAGAGAGAGGGAGAGGGAGAAAAATAAAGAGAGAAAGAGAGGTCTCCTTCTGGTGGCGCTTGATAATTCCGAACGGGAGTTCTTGCCTTCCCGCGCTTTCGTTTCGCCGCGAAACTCTGTAATTAAAGCACCGGAATCGCGCATACGAGTATTTACTTGTGAATTAAAATGTCATCAATATCTTCCCCAAATCGACAAATAAAAAAATTATAATAACGGCACCAATTTAACGATGATAAAATAATAATAGTCGAGTGAAAAGGTCTCGAGTTGAGTTCTCCCGTGGATCCAATGAAACGAGAGTCCAGATAAGATTACGGGGAACTACTCGGTCCAATTACCAGACAAATATCTCACATCCGTACCGTACTCGCCCGTACAGAGAGACTTTTCGATAACGCGAATCACGTATATGGAACTTCGACCAACCCTATACTTCGCGTGATTGTTTTTTAATGGAGAGCGCTGTGTTTGTGGATGTTGGTGGGAAAAAAGGCAACAAGAATGAGAATGAGAAGCTTCGATGAGAATCGAAGGGTATTCTCCTGTTTCCGGTTTAACGACCCGGACAACCGGTCGAGGCTCCAAAAAACAAACTCGCCTTGGATTCGTTGCCTCGTCCCTTGTCGTTTATTTACGCTGATTTATTGGAAACCCTTGTAATTCGTGGCGGGATAAATTATGAAGAAACAACCGACATGGGGAAGAGAAAATGATTTCAAACGTGGATATTTTTGTATCCTCGGAGAATTTCTTTATGGCTTCTCATCGAGGATTTTTTTGTTGTTCTTTATTCATTTTCGGGAAAAGATTGTTGGTCATTTTTCATTTGAATTTTGGTGGTATTGAATGGTCATCAATTAGGGAGTAATTAATATTGATAATGTTGGTCATATTAATAATATTAATTAATATAGATCCTCGGAATGATACCATTTTTTGATATTAATATAGATCCTAATCGTTATAATATAGATCGCTATCGATGATACTATCAATTAATAGCGATATCCTCGATAAACGTATTGATTAATATTAGAATTATTGATAATAATATTTAGTCCTATCGATATTGAAAATAATGTTATTAATCAATAAATACGGGCAATAGGATTGTTAATTGATGTCAACACTATTAATATTGTTATATATTAGTATTGATACTGCCAACAGGACTGTTAATTAGTGTCAATATTATTGATATTTCTCCTAATTAATACGTATATTGTTGACGATACGATTGATTAATAATTATAGTTTTGACAATACTGCTAATTAAATGTTAAGGCTGTAGATATTACTATAAATTATATTACTTTTTATATGTTAATTTAACTTTCAGTTAATTATTATTACTATTAAATCTAGACAGCATTAATAGTACTAATAAATAATATCGAAACCATTAATTAAATATTATTTCTGTGGATATTTTTTTAAATACATTATTTTATCTTTTAATTTATTACTATTGCTATTAAAATTAATACGATTAACCCTTTATATCACCGTGTGACAATTCTGTAGTAAAACCATCCATGTCCTCACAAAATCCCATATTGACATGAAATCCTTTTTTAAATCGATGTCACACGACGGCTACAATCCGTTTAATGGTTTTTAGTGCAAATCATGCAAACTAGATGCCGTTAGTTGGATCAAAATTTGTCGGAATTCTCTTATCGCGAGATTGCAAGATTCGAGTGTGTAAAGTTTGCAAAAATCGAAAAAAAAAAAATACGAAAACCACAGACAGTGCGTGAGAAAAGTTGCACGGCTTTGTGCTACAATAAGCAAAACAACTGCTTCAAAGCATTCCTTACATAAATATAAATAAATGTTGATATTGATTTATATTTATTACAGCCTGATTACATTTTTCAAAAACTAAATAATACGTGTTTTTTTTTGTTTATCAAAACCCACTACGAAGTCAGCTGTTTTTATAATGTTTACGCTGTTAAGTTACGAAGGGTTAATTATTTCTAATATTTAATATCGACACCATTAATTATACTGCTCATAATTATGAATATTACTATGAATCAATGTTGATGTTAGTACTATTCATGATACTAGTCATTGTAATACGTACTGTTTATCTATTATTTTCATTGGATCAATATAATAGAATAGGATTGAGATATAATTATCGATGTTACTATGAATGAATATTAATATAAGTATTAATATCAGTAAATACGAATTTCAATATTAATATTCATTGGACCATTTATTAATGAATAATAACAGTAACCGTCGATCTATCATTGCTAACGTGTCGTTTTTTTCGTATTTTTGTTGCAGATTCCGTCAGCCGGGAGTCTGTTGATCCACACGTGGCAAAGCTACCGGTTGGGTAAGGGCCGAGCTCCGGTAAATATTAAATTCCAGATAACATTTACCTGCGCGGTTTTGGAGCCCCGAAAATTCTCAGCGGGGAATAAATTCGAAGGGACTTGTGCGCATGCGCGGTGTATCTTAGTCCGTTCTCGGGTATGCTCGAGATCGAAGGTAATTTCGAAGCCTTCCCTCACGCGTTGTGAGATATCACCTGCGGGATCCGGCTGTTACGGTGCTCGAAAATATTTTTCTCGACTCTCTCTCTCTCTCTCTCTCTCTCTCTCTCTCTCTCTCTCTCTCTCCCTCTCCCCTTATGCTAATAGCGACGGTCGTATACGCCGTATACGAAATGGGTCCTATGGGGTATAAAATATATCTGAGGTCTTGACGAGAGAGAGAGGGAGAGAGAGAGAGAGAGAGAGAGAGAGAGAGAGAGAGAGAGTTGGGCTATGCGAGAAATGGTCCGACAGCTGTGGTCGCTCTGTGGGAAATCTCTGCCCACACGCTGCGTCTCTACACAAGATCGAGAAGGATAAGACAGGGCAATGCAATCCACGCAGCTCCAAAAATCGTTCCACCACAGTTCCACATACGCTCGCTCGCACGATCAGCTCCGAGTTCGACTAAAACTGACTCTTTTATCATTGACTTTTTATTATACCTTTGGGCGAGGAAAAAATTGCTGATTTTCACGATTTTTTTTAAAAGGAAAGATTTCGTCACCATTTTCGAAAATTCGGGTATTTTTTGTTACTACTTTTGGCTGCTAGCTGATATTTTTATTTTTTAAAATTAATATCTGAAAATGGCGGGTGGCACGGTCTTTCAAACGGGTTTCGGCGGATGTTGTCAGACGGCGTGACACTTAGGGTCAGCGGTATTAATATGACAAATAACCGACGAAAATTTTTCTTTCATTAACACTCATACGCAGAATGTGGACCAAGGAAAAGTGAGAACTGTTGAAAAGCGATGAAATTGCATGCTTTGGAACAAAGAGATTCAATTTTCCGAAAAAAATGCCTACATTCGGCAACGACAAAATAGTTTTTTTGAATTTTCGAAAACATTTAGGGTCATGTTTTAGACAATAGGGTTAGAAATATTTATACCAGATTTCAACAGGTTCGGTTCCTCAGTTTTTTTTTCGCTACACGTCACACCAGTTTAGAAAACGAAGTTTAGAAAACCGTGCCATGTAAAAGCCAAAAGTAGTCATAAAATATACCCGAAATTTCAAAAACGGTGAAAAAATATTTCCTTTAAAAAAAGAATCATAAAAATCAGCAAATTTTTTCCTTGCCTTGTGACCCCCCCCATTAACGATCGACGGTTCGGTCTAACAAAGTTCATTAGTTTTTTCCCCTCTCTCTTTTTTCCATTATCTTAAATCTTTTTTTTCCATTTCTTACATGGTATTTTCGAATGAATAAAAATTTCCCTCACAGCTGTCGAGATTGTGATGATTTTTGTGCTTTCTTGCGTCTTCCCTCAACGGCAATCGCCAAGCCCTGGATCTGAGGCGCACCGATTTTTCACCGAGTTCAAAGGGTTCTTAGGGCCTTCGCTCCCAGACCCGTAGAATCACCAAAAACGCCGGGAAAAAAAGTCCAGAGTAATGAACAAAAAAGGCTACATTTGTGAGATCGTTTCCTCGTGGGGCCTCAATGCGATATGTATTTCTTCAGATTGCGCGACCCCTTTCGGTACAGGGTTATCGTATCTCTCGTGTCACTCGACAGAGAGTATTTTGTTTAACGTGCCTTCTTTATTCTTCTTCTGCTTCTCGTTATTTTTTGTCACTACACACGCGCTAACATCTGCCTTTAAACGTATGGGCAATCGCTTTCCAAAGATGCTCCGAATCTCGAGATGGCGAAACTCGTGTATATTCGTTCGGGAGAGACATGTGCGTCGACAACTGACAGAGCTCTCTCGTCACAAAACTACCAGTAGTCTTCTCGAAATACATGTGTTAAAAATTTTTTTTTCTCGTCTATACGGCTGGGTGAAAAAAAGCAAAAAAGATGGTGTCCGTACCAAAGGACTGTTCGTTTGTGTGTATTTATTTGTATAGATGCATGTGTGTGTACATGGGCATATATGCAGAAACGAGAAACTCAAAAACAACTAGAGAGACATAGAGATAGAGAGAGAGAGAGAGAGAGAGAGAGAGAGAGAGAGAAAAGTTAGCAGGCAAATAAAAAACAAATAATGAAGTGATAAGCATTGAGAATTATTTATAAAAAAAAGTTTTATCGTTTTTAGAGTTTTATTTGAATTATTAGATATTTCTTGTTGTCCCCGCATTCAAGAATTACATTTATTGCAAATAAATCAGACCATCCTACTTCTTAGGTAACTATATATAGAAAATTATATTTTCATGCAATAAATATAGAGTCGCGAAGGAGAAAAAGTGGAATATGTTGGGAATGTAAAAAGGAGGAGAACCTCGACCTATGGACTCGGAGATAAAAAAAAATATGGAATCACGTTAAAAGTGATTCTATTAGAAAAGGATAAAAAATGGGATGGTGTGATTTCATTCTGAATTAAACGAATTCACTTTGTTTGTACATTTATATATTTATAAAAACATGAATATAACTGTTATCTATATCAATTATATTCATATGTTTTTACTTATTCGTGTAATTTATTAATATAATAAATTGCGCCATCTCACTTTTTATCATTTTTTACAATTAACATAATTTAAATGATATATATTATATAATTTTGTATGTATACATCTTGTAGCTAGTTACTCATATAATTTCAATATTTTTTTAAATTTATATTTAAATTAATTTATTTTAAATAAATTTAAAAAAAAAATTAATTTAATTTAAACTATCCAGTTTATATAAATAACATGTGAATACCAAAAAATGTGATGGTGCAATTGATCACGTGATTACATTTATGAATCATATAAATATAATTGTTCAATAGGAGGACTCTAACACACGTCTAATTGTTCAATACATTGAGTCATCCCATAAATGATGCGTTTCCGTCAATTGCATTTTTCGTCACGGATGTGCATTTTCCCAGAGAGGCCTAGAAAGTCTGCCAGAAAGATGGAAGAGCATTGTAGAAAATGGAGAGTATTATTTTATATTGAAAAATAATTTCTATTATCTTAATTTTGAAAAACAAGACTACAAAAAACCGCATTATTTGTAGAATGACCCAATGTATTCAATATATGTTCAATACACACACATACGTGCACACACATACAAATACTCGCTTGATACGGAGACTGTATTTGTTTCTCCTTCCTTACATTTATATATATATAAAAATAAAAAAAAATAAAATAAAAATATATATATATATATATGTATATATAAAACAAAGCGTGGGCGTATTTATGACTGTACCAAGTTTTATGAAGCGCTCTTCTCGGGGATACGCGAAACGGCATGGATCTAGATTACCGTGTAATTATTGTAATCGAAGAGCGGAAAGACCACAATTGAAAAATCCAGCCGGATCCGCACAACTACCGCGCACTGCGCCTCCCGCGTTCGGTACGTGGGCAGAAAAGAGCAGAAAAAATGCAATTGCTAGAAAAAAAAACCGCGAAACAAAAAAGAGAGAAGAGCAGGGAAAAAACGTGGCAGGGAGAAACGAGGCGAAACGAGTTGAAAAAAAGGTTAAAAAAAAGACAGAAAAAAATGGAGTACGAGGGAATGCATAGCGCGATTGGTCATCCCGAGGTCCCGCCACCGCGTTCCCTGAATTACAGACTCCCGAGCTCTAATAAACGGTCATCAAGCCCAGTTGAACAATTATTGTCATTAATTGCAAGTACACGCAGGATCCTGCTCTGGTGCAACGGACTCGGGCTCACACGAGAAGAACACCCCCCTCCCCTCTCTTCCCGCCATCGTCGCCTCGTTGTTTCCGACGCGGCAGCGAGAAACTCGAAATTCGTCACTCGAATTCGAAATTTACGTGCTTCGAAAGAAAAGAAAAGATAAAAAAAACGATATTATTGGTATTAATAATCCTATTTTTCTCTAATGGTAATAGTAATTCGGTAAAGGTTAAAAATAAAGATCGAAAGATCGCTTGAAAAATGTCGATCGTAAAAAAAATGTTCAGCATTTTGAAATTCTTTTTACGAGGAGAGACATTCGAGTTTAGGGTATAGCGAAGCAGAGCTTTTGGTGGCGCGAAATAGATTTACTGCTCCGTGCGTCGAAGACGGCTCAAGTTCAGGGAGCTTGGCATCGATCCGGCAGTCTCGAAACATTCTCGTTTTACGACTACCGCCCGCGGCAGTCAAAACACGGGTCGGTGTTTATCTTCGTTTCTTTTTTTTTTCTTTTTTGAGAAATTATCGAAATAATACTTGTTTCTCTCCGTCGCACTCGCTTTTCTCGCTGATAAGCCCGAGACGATAAGCCCAAGCGCCGGTACGTTTTTTCTTCAACTTCCTCCTCCTCTTCTTCTTCGGCTTTTTCATTGCTCGTTATTCGTTGCCTCGTTTCTCTTTAGTCTGTTCAACTGCTTGCCTTTGACGAGCGCTGAGCATCCAAATGATTCAATCGGACAGGCGGAGAGAGGGAGGGGGGGGGGGGGGAGAGAAAGAGAGAGAGAGAGAGAGAGAGAGAGAGAGAGAGAGAGAACGAAAGCGCCATACCAAAATGCAAACTCGTATGAGCCAACACACGTCCGGATACTGCTCTTGCGCATAAAGATAACAATTTCACGTTTATCTTTATCGCGAACGACGACCGCCAGAGATAGAAAGAGAGAGAGAGAGAGAGAGGGAGAGAAGATGACGCGCGAACGCATACTCTCTGCGAAAGGCCAATGACTCCCTCAATAATTTACGGTCTCATATTCCATTGTGTTCACTTCCATTGTACTGTCTTCATACAGAGCGTCTCACTTCGGCGACCTGTTATCGCCGTCTCACCTTGATTGCCACTTCTATTAAGGCTGCATCGCCTAGTATGCAAGTATCGATTGACGATCAAAAATGCTATTTTCAAAAAATATAACACAAGGGGGTGAGATCGAAATCGATTTTTCGAGTGTCTTGAGCTTTGAGGAGCGATTGAAATCTTACGTCTTCAATCCACTAACGTCACCTTCATCGCGCAGTTCATTAGCTCACTTCCAATACGCTGATGCGATGAAAACGAACTATATGAATGTCTATATGAAATTTACCTCGAGAACGGACCAAATTCGCGAGAAATTCTAAGCGCGCTCGAGGGCTTACACCGAGGTGAAGTCTTTGAAAATGTCGATTTTCGGTTGTGGGCCAGTTTTTCAAAAATTCTCGTTTTATTAAATCCATCGTCCAAGCACTACATACTTTCGTGCAAAAACAAAGAACATTTGACTGTTAAATTTCGGACTATCTGTTTCCCATCTACACAAAACATTGCGTCATTTATAAATACATTGCAATACGAAAATTCTTAAAGGTACTCAAAACCATGCTGTTGAAAGTAAAAAAAACCTTTGAAACCTGCAGACGTTTAAAAAAAAATCAGGAAAATTATTTTTTCGCTAGGTGTAACCCGTTAAGTAAGATTGATAGCGAATAATGCCCGATATCACATTTCGTCGGGGGTCAAACTTGAGCGAGACGAATGGACCTATGGCTTTCGCTAATTAAAATTAATCGCTGGAAGACCTGTTGATCGGGGCGCGGTCTTTAAGGGGATTAGGTGCACGTGTTCTTTTTGTTCTCTTCGCCAAGAAAAAAAGTGCCGTCACTCCGATGGACTCGATTATTTTTTACACCCCTCCCCTCTCCTTCTTCAATTCCTCGGTCGCCTCTCGCACTTTTGTATGGATCTTCCACATTCAGCTGGTTTCGGTCCTCGACGAAACGAGCCCGGGTCCGACCGTAACGTTGGCGGTCGTCAAAAGAGAGGCGAGAGAGGGGGAGAGAGAGAGCGAATTGTGGGGATCGCGCAATGAGAAGCCATTAAAAAATTCCACGAGCACGTCCGTGTCTCACGCTAACGGGCGTTTAAGGGGCTGCAAAGGCGCGTTTTACTTCGTTCCTACGTTGCCTCATTGCGCCTGCCACGCATACACACTCGAATCGCTATACGGATGTTCCAACACAAATTCGTGCGTCTTTTTGAAGCCGAAACCGAGAACGAAACGGCAAACCGCCAGAAATACACCCTAATGGTGGAATTGAAATATGAGATAGTCATTTTTCAGGTCCGGGGGCTGCGGGCGCTGCGCGTCGTAAAAGTGGCGTGAAAGAAGGCGTAACGTGAAAATGAGAGGGAGCGAGAGGAACAAGAATGTAAAGATACGTGGTGAAAAAAAGTAACGTCAATGAAAGCAGCTAATGAGCAGCACGAATAAACGGGTATTAAAGTCTTGTATTTTTGTGTTGGAGTACGAGAAAATCCAAATTTGTTGGGTAGAAGGAAATCTTTGGGAAGGCTAGCTATCGGGTTGGATTTTTTGGGAAGGGCGAATGAGGATGTAGATCAAACGTAATTAATTGATGATGAAGTGAGTGGGAGAACATTATATCTGACGGCGTCAGAAGCGAAAGGGATTTTTGGCATTGAGAATTTTTTAAAAATTCTGTTGTTATTATTAGCCTTGTTATTTTATTCTAGGGTTTTATAGACAATATTGTTTCGTTCTATAGTTATAATAATAATAATAATAATTATTATTATTATTATATACGATAGGTCTATGGAATTTTTTAATATTATTCTATAGTTTTATTGGTGTTCTCTTATTCCATAGTTGCTATTATTCTATTCTTATATTTTTATATTCATTTTTATTCTCTATATTTTATTTTTATTTGTATTTATTTTTCATTCTTATTATTATTTTAATTTTCGTTGTGTTTTAAAATGTAATTATCTATTCACTATGGCGTAACAGCCAATTCATTTTTAATAATTTGCTGTATTTGGAATTGAACGTTTCGTGATTTGTCGAGTTAGTCCATTATTAGATCTTCAAAATTGGTTGCAAAGCATTGAAACGCATCTGACGGCGTCAGAAGCGAAAGGGATTTTTGGTATTGAGAATTTTTTTAAAATTCTGTTGTTATTATTAGCCTTGTTATTTTATTCTAGGGTTTTATAGACAATATTGTTTCGTTCTATAGTTATAATAATAATAATAATTATTATTATTATATACGATAGGTCAATGGAATTTTTTAATATTATTCTATAGTTTTATTGGTGTTCTCTTATTCCATAGTTGCTATTATTCTATTCTTATATTTTTATATTCATTTTTATTCTCTATATTTTATTTTTATTTGTATTTATTTTTCATTCTTATTATTATTTTAATTTTCGTTGTGTTTTAAAATGTAATTATCTATTCACTATGGCGTAACAGCCAATTCATTTTTAATAATTTGCTGTATTTGGAATTGAACGTTTCGTGATTTGTCGAGTTAGTCCATTATTAGATCTTCAAAATTGGTTGCAAAGCATTGAAACGCATCTGACGGCGTCAGAAGCGAAAGGGATTTTTGGTATTGAGAATTTTTTTAAAATTCTGTAGTTATTATTAGCCTTGTTATTTTATTCTAGGGTTTTATAGACAATATTGTTTCGTTCAATAGTTATAATAATAATTATTATTATTATTATTATTATTATTATATACGATAGGTCTATGGAATTTTAAATATTATTCTATAGTTTTATTGGTGTTCTCTTATTCCATAGTTGCTATTATTCTATTCTTATATTTTTATATTCATTTTTATTCTCTATATTTTATTTTTATTTGTATTTATTTTTCATTCTTATTATTATTTTAATTTTCGTTGTGTTTTAAAATGTAATTATCTATTCACTATGGCGTAACAGCCAATTCATTTTTAATAATTTGCTGTATTTGGAATTGAACGTTTCGTGATTTGTCGAGTTAGTCCATTATTAGATCTTCAAAATTGGTTGCAAAGCATTGAAACGCATCTGACGGCGTCAGAAGCGAAAGGGATTTTTAGTATTGAGAATTTTTTTAAAATTCTGTAGTTATTATTAGCCTTGTTATTTTATTCTAGGGTTTTCTAGACAATATTGTTTCGTTCAATAGTTATAATAATAATAATAATTATTATTATTATTATATACGATAGGTCTATGGAATTTTAAATATTATTCTATAGTTTTATTGGTGTTCTCTTATTCCATAGTTGCTATTATTCTATTCTTATATTTTTATATTCATTTTTATTCTCTATATTTTATTTTTATTTGTATTTATTTTTCATTCTTATTATTATTTTAATTTTCGTTGTGTTTTAAAATGTAATTATCTATTCACTATGGCGTAACAGCCAATTCATTTTTAATAATTTGCTGTATTTGGAATTGAACGTTTCGTGATTTTTCGAGTTAGTCCATTATTAGATCTTCAAAATTGGTTGCAAAGCATTGAAACGCATCTGACGGCGTCAGAAGCGAAAGGGATTTTTAGTATTGAGAATTTTTTTAAAATTCTGTAGTTATTATTAGCCTTGTTATTTTATTCTAGGGTTTTCTAGACAATATTGTTTCGTTCAATAGTTATAATAATAATAATAATAATTATTATTATTATATACGATAGGTCTATGGAATTTTAAATATTATTCTATAGTTTTATTGGTGTTCTCTTATTCCATAGTTGCTATTATTCTATTCTTATATTTTTATATTCATTTTTATTCTCTATATTTTATTTTTATTTGTATTTATTTTTCATTCTTATTATTATTTTAATTTTCGTTGTGTTTTAAAATGTAATTATCTATTCACTATGGCGTAACAGCCAATTCATTTTTAATAATTTGCTGTATTTGGAATTGAACGTTTCGTGATTTGTCGAGTTAGTCCATTATTAGATCTTCTAAATTGGTTGCAAAGCATTGAAATTTATCGTTCCAAAAAAGTACGTTGTTTCTTTTTTTTTTTTACTTTGCAGATTTACTATAATTCAAACTCCGTAATTCGCCAAAAAAATTTAACGAGACTTCCCGCTCGAAAAGCGAGAGTCTAATCCAATTGAAAAAAACGAAGACAAATGATTCGTCATTTTTGGAATAAAAGACCGGAACGGTCTTTTGTTCCAAAAGTGGTCGGGATGGGAAAAAATTAAAACGTCGTTCGGGGCAAGCTTTACGTAGCGAGTAATAAGCAAGTACCGAGGGCGAATATTCGATCGGAAGTATTGCAAGAGCAGCAGGAGGGCGTCGAGCGTGCATCCGTGGCACGAATTATGGTTCGAAATGACAGAGTAAGGTCCGCGTTCCAGGCCGAAAATAAGTTTCGCGAGGGGACAGGTGGAGCGAGCGGACGAATTGCCGTTCACGGATAATCGAAATCGATGTAATCGCAAGCTGCGCACGCACGTTGCAAATATCGTTTCCGTAGAGCTGCTCGTGTCCGAGTTTTTCCTTACTCTTGTTTTTTTTAAATCATTTTCTGTCAGTCGGCGGAAAGGAGTATTTTACAAATTGGGCAAAAAGGCCGAAGCGCGAGGATAATTTTTCTCTTCGGGGCAATTTAACTCGAGCAATGTCCCTCTTCAGTCGAAAAGTAATTAAATAAAATCTTGCAAAGTTAACGAGGAGAGGAGCTCTAATGAAAACGCCGAAAGCGGAAGCGGCGCATAAAATTTGCCGGCTTTGCTTATCTATATATTTATATATTTATATACAGGGCGACGTTAAAAGTGACGTTTAAAAGGAAAATCCGAACCCTTCGAATTCTATCCGAATCATTCCCATGTAGGGTCTACGATCTTTTTTAGTTTTCGAGATAGAAGCAATTTTAATTATTTTTTATCGACTTTTCCTAGTTATTTTCCTTTATTTTACATAGGTTTTTATTTGTTTGTATTTTGTGTACGTACTTTCTTCCCAGAAGTTTTTGCAAGCAATTGGGAGTCATTGACACTAGCAAAAGTATTTTTTTTTCAACATCCGAAGTTTAGTGATTGATCCTCTTGAATCTACTTTTTTTCAATTTTGATAAAAATCTAAGGCATCGATAAAAAAAATCAATAACAAATCAGCATTAAAAAAAGTTCTTAGCTGGTAATTTATTTATCCCTCAACAGTGCAGCTCATAACGATAACACGAGAACATTTTTAAAAAGTGCTTTTTTTCTCGAAAACTAAAAAAGATCGCAGAACATACGAGGCATCCGGATTTTCCTTTTGGGCCACCCTATACTCGTGCCCACTTGCAAACGGATGAAAAACGGAGGGAGGGAGAGAGAGAGAGAGAGAGAGAGAGAGAGAGAGAGCTCGGCTCAGCATCGAGGCAGAAAAATGGGAGTTTCGTTGGCTCGGGAGACGATTAACAAAATGGGTAATTAAATTAATTTAATGCCGCGAGTTTCGCTAGCAACGAGTTGTAAAAGATGCGGAAGGGAAGAAAAATAAAATGAAAATGGCAAGCCAAGAGACGCGGTGATTTCGCTAGGATAACTAAACGTTTGATATTTACGATCCGGAGTGTATTATCGAAACGACCGAGTGGATTTATACCTCCATCCGAGAGCCCTTTAATTTTATTGCACTGAAAACTGCAAGAGTGGCGATAAATTATTTCGGAAAATGATCAACGAAGGAACGCAAGTCTATCAGGCGATGTTAAAAGTTGCCGGAGGGAATTCGATACTTTGATACTTCGTACAATTTTATTGCCAAGAAACTTGCTTTTACTTTGTTTTTTTTTCTTCATTTTATTACCATTATCGGTGAGCAACGATAATTGATTTAATTATGAAGGACAAAAAATTATTATGCAATTATTCAGGTTGAGCCATATTTTTTATTTAATTTTTATGTTCAATTTTATTTCTTTTCAATTGAGCGGTTCTGATCTCTATAAATTCGATTTTTACTCCATTCGAATAAAAATATAAAATACTATCGCGACTAAGTACGAACAATTCTTGAGAAATGAATTATTCTAAGACCTTTCTTTCTCTCTTCGAATAGTGAAGGCCAATTTTGGAGTATAATCCCGACGAAATTATTTTTTTTCAATTAAAAAATGAATATTTCAATCCTGCAATATATTTCACAATTATTTCGTCGGGAACAAACGGTTAATGAGTTTTTCTCGGATAGTTGAGAATGCTCGGTTGCGACGGGGCCTCTGACAAGGAACATCCCTCAGGTGTCCGCCTCCGATTTTGTTAAAACTCATATATGTGATAGAGCATCAAAAATTTTGAGACACGTATTTTTTTTTATCGGCGGAAAAACGGTTTTGAGGGGTGAAACGCACCCTCCAAAATGGGGATGTTTTTTCGTTTTTCGTCGATAACGTTTTAACGGTATGAGATATAAAAAAAATTCAAATTGCAACAATGTTTATTTTTTCATGTACTATACATTAGAGATGAGAACGATACCATTATTGACGAAAAACGAAAAACACCCCTATTTTCGAGGGCGCGTGTCGCCCCTTAAAACCGTTTTTCCGCCGATAAAAAAAAATACGTATGGCTTACTTTTGGGTGCTTTATAACATATCCAAATTTCAACAAAATCGAAGGGTGTCACCTGAGGGATGTTCCTTGTGAGAGAATGAAGAGTAAGGAAATTGAGGGATCCGGGTAAGGTGAGATTTCCGAAGCAATTATGTCCCTGGCTGTTGCGAGTTCCCTTCTGCGAGCTACGGAAACTTCGTTACGAAGATCGGCCTGTGACCGCTTTGTCGGTATATGATCGATTTACGGTAATGCGAAGGGGTCCGTCGCGAGAAGATTCGTCGTTAATTATTTTTTCCTCGTTACTTTACCCGCGCCTTTTGATGGGCGAATATAAGGAGCAGCTGCGGAGACTTCGCTACGTCAAGTCTTTGGACTCTTTGTCTTTCTCTCTTTTTCTCGTGCTCTCGTCGTGCCTGATGAGCCGGACAAAATTTTAATTTTACACCCGTCGACTCTGCTCCGGACGCACTTTTTAAATTTTTTGAGCATATTCGTTTCGTTCGATTGCGGAGAAAATATTTTCTTTGGAAGTAATCAATTTTCTGGGCGAATTTACACGAGGAGAATCATTCAAACTTTTTTCCAAAGCAGATGACCTTGAAGTTCGCGTCGGTGACAACAATTTTATTCTTTTTTTTTATATCTTAATGTTTCATTATCCAACGTCTAATTTTTACAGATTCAGATTGTCTATCTCCAATAAGACTACGTAAAAAACATTTCCATGATCTTTGCAGCCTAAACCGGCCGAAAAAAAAAAATTGCAATTGAAATGAACGAAAATATTCGTTGCATTCCAATAGTGCAAGGTTTAACGTCATCAAATGAGAAAATCACTGGATCATATATAAAAAAAAAAAAATACGACGAAGACTCTTCTTTGAAACAAAAAATCCGTAGGCCTTTTCACTGAGGAAAGATTTTGGACGACAATAAAAAATATTTTATTTTTAAGGTATTGTACAATCGAAAAAAACGGAAAAAAAACTCATTTTTCTTTCAGCTCAAACTCATTTCAATTCTTATTTCTTCATCTTCATTACTATCCAAACTCTTATTCCACCTTTCGTATAACGATTAAAATACATAAATAAAACGAAATTTAATTTCTTCGGAGCTCGAAGCAAAACCAAATAAAAATTTCACATCTTTACACGCGAGCAGAAGAAAAAATGCCAACGGAAAAATGTTAAGAAAGAAGAACAGTCAACTGGCAGAAAAGTTTTTCCTGCGTGCACGCTGTATATCTCTAGTCGCATCTCTTCTCTATCAATCCACGCGCTTCCTATGGGGCGCTCGTGTACACACGCAGACGAAAAGCGTCGGCTCAATTAACGGCGGCCCGATGATGAGCGAGCATAAAAGCCTTGCGCGGCCAACGGCGATCGAAGATAAGGGACGCATCGCGGACGCGATTGCCGTCGAGCAGCGTCGTATAAAGATAAAAGCGCGTATACAAAGACGTGTGGGGCAAGATGGCCCCCTAAGTGCGAGGCCAAGTGATGGCCGGGAAGATAAGAGGAGATTCGATGAGAATATTCCATAAGACTGAAACATTCTTTTCAAAGCTGAGAATTAACCGCGAGAGAGAGAGGAGAGAGAGAGAGAGAGAGAGAGAGAGAGAGAGAGAGAGAGAGAGAGAGAGAGAGAGAAAGAGAGGTTAGGGGCTGGACATACGAAATTGATGGCCACGGGGTTAATCGACGCAAATTATTTCCACGCGGCAAAAAAGCTCAGCGATTGTCCTCACATCGTGGAGACTCTCGCATGAGAATTTCCATCTATGTAGTACGTAACTCAAAATGATATATTTTTATTAAAAAAATTATATTATTATTTATTCGAAGAGATTAATTACTATTACTGTTTATTTTAATATAATAATCGATATTATGATTTATTTTAATAAACTAATTAGTACTAATATTGATTTTAACGAAATAATTGCTATATTTGTTCATCTTGATAGAATAATTAAATTTATTATGTTGTTTATTTACAAGAATAATCGATATTATTATTTAATTGAAGAGAATGATTTATTTTAATAAATTCATTAATACTAATATTCATTTTTACGAAACAATTGCCATTATTGTTCATTTTGATAAAATAGTTAAATTTATTATATTATTTATTTTAAAAATATTTAATATTATTATTCATTTGATTAAAATAATTAATTAATGTTATTTTTCAGTATTTTACGTAAAAGAAAAGCGCTACGTGAGCATTCGATGTACGAAAAAGGTACAGAAGGTACCCGAAGTAGGAAAAGTAGCTCGAACTTTGCGAAACGTCTCTTGTTCGGAAATAATCGAGGTGCAAAAGGCCCATACGTGGATATGACGTATTTTGTGCATCACAGTGAGACAAACATTGGATAATGGAGAATTCTTTGTTACACGGAAAGAATTGTGGGAATTTCGAGAATGAAGAGTTGCCATTGCTTAATAGGCATAGTTGGAGGCTGCAGGGCCTGAGAGAAATATGCTGCTCAGCGATTATAGATATATAGCCGTGGAGCAATGTCGTGCATATACGACACCGAGGGCAAAGGCCCCACGGGTCTGGCCCGAGATTTGCATGAGATCCTTTGGTCCAGGTGTTCCTTAATTTGCATACGAAAGGGGTGGCGTTCCCAGATTTCACCCCGAAGCGTTTTACCCCTCCCTCTCTCTCTCTCTCTCTCTCTCTCTCTCTCTCTCTCTCTCTCTCTCTCTCTCTCTCTCTCTCTCTCTCTCTCCTCTCTAACTCTCAGGAATCTTTGGGTCTAAGACCAACGGGTATCAGGTAGGGCACGTTTATGGGTTACGGGCTCATCATGTCGCGTCGTTAACCTCGCATCAGAAATTTCTTGCATTTATTCGTCGACGTAACCTTTTCCCTCTCGGAATTCAACGTCTCCTATCCTGTGCCCTACATCCCCTATGCTGTGCGCCCCCCTCTCTCTCTCTTTCTCTCTCACCCCCCCTCTCCTCATCGACAAAACCCACACATACACGTGCTGATGGCCACCCCATCTCCGGGTTAACTTCGCCCCGGCCCTGCATAATCGGGAACTCGTAATGAGTCACGAATTCATCGATCGAACAAACACGAAATAATTTTACGATAAAATACCAGGGCAATATTATCATTTGATTCGATTTGCGAGTTAAGCGAATGTGCAAACACACCCTCGCTGGCCCATCCCTCCTCGGCAGCTCGCAGCGTATTTCGTCGAGCCGAATGATCGACAGTATCGCTAAAAAACGGTATATCCCCACCGCACCAACACTCGATCTATGGGGCGAACTTGTGATGGATTCGAAATACCTCAGCCGGGTAAAAAAATTCGAGTACCTTGAGAAAATTTATCGCTATTTTCGAAAACTCTGGCGATAGTCTTCGGATTTAATTTCATCGGTCGAAAAGTATCTCGCTCACGATTGTGCCACTTTTTTCATCTGAAATCCGTATCGCTGCAAGCAAAATTCAGCCTTCTGAACTTGAGCAAGAAGCAACGATTTGGGGCTGTTTCGTTTGCTCGGAGAACGTCATGCGGTTCGCGAAAAAAATCGTCGAGCCTCCGCAATAAAAGAATTCGACGCGACCGATGGGCTAATGAATTACAGCAGAATAATTAATTGTGAATGACGAAAATTGCACAAAATTAATAATGAACTGTCAATGACGAAAATTGCATCTAATTACAAATGAACTGTCAATCACGAAAGTTGCATGAAGTTAATAATAAACGGTCAGTTACGGAATCTCGTCAAATTAATAATGAACTATCAATGACGAAAATTGCACTAAATTAATAATCAACTGTCAATGACGAAAATTGCATCGAATAAGAAATGAGCTGTCAATTACGAAAGTTGCATGAAATTAATAACAAACTGTCAATTACGGATCCTCATAAAATTAATAATGAACTGTCAATGACGAAAATTGCATCTAATTACAAATGAACTATCAATTACGAAAGTTGCATGAAGTTAATAATAAACGGTCAGTTACGGAATCTCATCAAATTAATAATGAACTATCAATGACGAAAATTGCACTAAATTAATAATCAACTGTCAATGACGAAAATTGCATCGAATAAAAAATGAGCTGTCGATTACGAAAGTTGCATGAAATTAATAACAAACTGTCAATTACGGATCCTCATAAAATTAATAATGAACTAGCAATGACGAAAACTGCATCAAATAAAAAATGAACTGTCAATTACGAAAGTTGGATGAAATTAATAATAAACTGTCTATTACGGAATCTCATTAAATTAATAATGAACTATCAATGACTAGAGTTGTACCAAATTGATAATGAACTGTCAATTACGAATATTGTACCAAATTTATGACGAACTGTCAATGACGAAAATCGCATCAATGCAATAATGAACTGTCAATGACGAAAATTGCACAAAAATAATAATGAACTCTGAATAACGAAAATGGTCCAAAATGAATAATGGGTTGTGAGAGACAAAAATTGCATTAAATTAACAATGAACCCTCCAAAACGAAAATAGCATCAAATTAATAATAAACTACCAATGACGAAAATTGTACCAAAATTATAACGTACTGTCGGTGACGAAAATTGCATCAAATTGATTATGAACTGCCAATTACGAGAATCGCCCCAAATTAATAATGAACTGTCTATGACGAAAGAAGCACCAAATTAATAACGAACTGTCTATGACGAAAAAAAGCACTAAATTAATAATGAACTGTCAGTAACGAAAACTGCACCACACCGTGGGTTTTGTTTTTATTTTCCAAAAACCCACAAAACTCACGTCAAATATTGTCTTTGGGCATGAGCGGTTTTTTGAAAAATCAAATTTTTTTCGACTTTTCGCACGAGAATATGCGGTGAAATTGCTTGGGGCGAAGTTTGCGCGCGAAATAATTCACGAACGAGTGTGTTAGGGATTTTGCATGTGAGCACAAATACACGAGGACCGGCGTGAATGTGAAGGTGACGAGTAGGAGTGAGAAGTTCCGTCGGCCATGTTTGATATGACATCAGATTCGTATACGAGCCGCACGCAAACTACGGGACAAGCCTTGTCACGAGGCCGACACGCATACACATTGTTTCCACACTTCCTCGCATAGCGTTACAATAATGCACTCGTTTTCGCCTTATCCCCTCTCTTACTTATCTTCATCCTCATTGCCGTTTTTTTTTCTTCTCTCGCCATTTTTTTTCGCGTCTTCTTCGCTCGTTAGCTTTGTTCGCGCGGGCGCGCGTCGTATATTTCATTTTGACACGAAGCCTTCTCGCTCGCATATGTGTCAGCATTGTCTTGGCACGAATTTCCGCATGCGAAATTACACGTCGTGTGCATTTCGACGGACGGAGCGAGATCGCGGATTGCGGAGAAATTCCGTCTCACCCTGCGCGCGGTTACATTTAATTGGTGCGGAAATCGATGCGTAATTTTCGAAACAGAGATACGACACTTTGACATAACTTTTGGGATTGTTGATTTTTTTCAATGGAGAAAAATGTAAATAAAAAATTAAGTAGATTTTTCAAAAATAAATAAAATGGAAAAACGAGAGGGTAAAAAATAAATAAACTAGTCAAATAAAAATAGTCGTCATGTTTACATCCGTGTGTACTGAAAATCCAGTAACAAATTCGAAAGCTTTCGATCGGCGTATTTACGAAAATTATTTTCAATATAATATTATTATTTATTTCATAATTTTATTCATTTAATTATTCAATTTTATCATTCATCTAATTGAATACTTTATTATTATATATTTGATAATAATAGAAATAATAACTATTTGATAACAGTTTTATCAATAATAATAACAATGTTAACTGATTCATACGATTATTATATGTATACGAATGATGGCTTTTTCAAGATCGACGAGTCATAGGCATACTTGCGTCTTCGTATATTGGAACAAATCATATTGTTAGCTGGAAAAAAACTTACGCAGCTTCCATGCCACTTCCACTATTTGCCGATTTCAATTTCGAGCTGTTTAAATATTATAAACTATTCGAAATAAATTTAATGAGCATTGGTTGGAAAGTTCGAAGCGAATTATCAAAGTGCCGTTAAAAACTATATACGAGTAAGGGTGTGAAATTTGACTTAAATTTCAGGGGGTACCAAAATGAACTATTACATTCGCTGCAGTCGTGTTCAAGCTCTCGGGAAGTTTTTGAACGAAATTCGTAAGGTTCTCGTCATTTTATTGGCGTTGGGTTAGCAAAGCCAATGAGATTAGCGGGACGACGAGGCGTCGACTGTTATTCATTCCCTTGACACTCAGCTCGAGAAGGTACGCAGTGGTATTAAGAAAGAGGGAGAGAGAGAGAGAGGGAGAGAGAGAGAGAGAGAGAGAGAGAGAGAGAGAGAGAGAGAGAGAGAGAGAGAGAGAGAGAGAGAATAACTGCACGAGGTATAACCATTAAACAGCTATTGTAAGTAAGCTCCGCTGTAATATGCTAATAGGGGTTGAAGCTCCCTTGTGTGTAACGACAGATCATCAGGATCGTGTTTACGAGGTGGTTGCCAATATATATATATATATATATATATATATATATATATATATATATATATTCGAGAGTGCCACTCGCACAAAATACGGACAAATTACCGGGACGCACATTAATAAGTGTATTAATTTTCGTGCCAGAAGCTGCGACAATGAGTGCGGTCTCACCGTAACTCGAAATGATCGTCTATCATTTTTCTTTTATTTCCGCATCGCTGAAAAGTTCAAAGTAATTATAACGCGACACTTTGCCATGTCCCGGCAGTATCATACTCGCAACAAACTTTAGTTCTGAATAAAAATTGAAATCCCTAAAATAATTAATGGTTTGTCATTATTAAAAATCATAAATATTCTAAACAATAATTGTAATTTTGTAAATAGTAATTGAAATTTTAGAAATAATAATTGAAATTTTCTAAATAATAATTGGAATTTTCTAAATAATAATTTAAATTTTCTGAATTGTAATAAAAATTTTCTAAGTAATAATTGAAAATTTCCAAATAATAATTGAAATTTTCTAAATAGCAATTGAAATTTTCGAAATAATAATTGAAAATGTCTAAGCAAAAGTAGTGAAATTTTCTGAATAGTAATTGAAATTTTCTAAATACAAATCGGCATTTTCTAAATAATAACTGAAATTGTCTAAATATACGTACACGCGTAAAAATTATTTTAATTAACACCGATCACGATGAAACCATTATTTTGTTCTCCACCCACGCCATCCAACATCATAAGCTTCACAATTTTTCATCCCAAAAATATCTTTCTCCCAGCCCCCGGAAAAATCAAATTTTCATTCCCCTCGTTTTATTGAGAAGCGAAGTGGAGATTGAAGTACAACGAAAACATACGTAATACAATTGAACTTTGTCCGCGTGCCGTCTGGACACAAAAAAAAACACAACGAAACAATAACGCAACGATCCCAGTACGGGAACGAAAAAAGTAGCTCGCTCGGTACCACGAGACCTCAAGTGCCATCGATAAAATCGGCGTGCAGAGCAAGAGAGAGGGCGCGAGAGAGGGCGCAGATTGCAGCAGCGAAAGCGATAAATTCGCAAAATTGGTGAATTGGCGAGGGGAGCGAGTGGCATTCCACAAAAATGATTCCACAGTCGATTGGAGCGAAAAAAAGAACCGAGATGGAGACAGAGAAAAAGTGAGAGAGTGAGAGAGAGAACGCGCAAAAAAAATAGTAACACGAGTGGAAATCAAATGGTACGCTTGTTTGCTCGGATAAACGATAAACAAAGAGTACAAAGAGACAAAGTGAGAAAGCAAGTGAGAGCAAGGGGTACTTCGTGGATGGTTGATTGTGCGCAGTTCGCGTTATATAGTTACATATGCAGTTTTGCAATTCTGCATCTGTACGCACTCGTATACATACATATGTATAAAAAAAAAGAACGTATAGGATCGGATTGCCGCTGCTTGGGTTGCGGGTTTCGTGGGAGGTGGAAAGGTCGGTTTCGGGCGTGATGGTGAGCGAGCGAGTGAGACAGAAAAGTTCGCCGATAAAAATGGCGTTTCGCATAGGGGGAGAAGGGGGTGGATGGTTCGATTGGGGTGCGGAGGAAATCCCCATTAGTTCGCATGTGTGTATCACGTTGTCGCGTGAGCGAGATGGAAGATGGTATGGATAGGAATATGGAGGGTTGGCCGGACACGGGCGTTGTGGGATGGCGCAGAGGTAAGGGGTGAGCATCCCCCTCGACGAGTTTTTATTCGTGGTATGAATGCCGCGTGTGTGATGCGCACCCCCAACACACCGCCCCCCGGGCGTCAACTCCCCGACCGTAGCCCGGATCCCAATGTCATCACCCAAACCCAACCCAACGCTTGTCCGTACCAACCATGCGCGCAGCAGCCCCTCGCTCTTCCTCGGCCCGGAAGCACGAGCCCTCGCTTAACCCCTCGTCGAGCTTATTATGGCTTTCGTCGAGAGCGAGAGGGACGTATGTGTGTACGCGTCCGTGTGCGCGTGTCCCGAGTGTACTTCGGATTCAGCTGATCGGACATGGGATTGGCACATTTTCATGGGGTTTCCATCTCTTATTTTCAATTTTCCCGGCGATGGGTTCTATTTTTTTGTTCATCCGCATATTACACTCGAGCACGTGTCACACGCATACGCCATTCCGTAAAGTGGCGAATAAAATGGAGGCTCGAGAAGCTCCGCATTCGAACGAGCATCACATCATTCTCGAGTCTGTCAAATGGGGAAATCTAGGTCTTCTCTTTTCATGACGGGCAAACGTTGGCTTGGGGCAAAAACTGGGAATCATTTTCATCGACGCTTAATTGGATCTTGCGAGTGATGTCGAGAAGCCATTGCCGGCTACACCCTCGTGTACTTGTTTGGGTTAATCGGTGGCGTTGATTGAGGGGGGGGACTTTTCTCGCGATTTGAAGAATCTTGTAGATCAGATGGAATGCGTATTGGCATTGCCAAGCTGAGAGATTCAATGAGGCAAACGAATCCAAACAGTTTATCTGGATGTCATGTCTTCGTGGGAGGCAAGGGGATTTATTTGGAATTCCATTGGCTTGCAGAAGATGACTTGGAATGTGCTTGAAGACGGTGGAGCAACCTTGGTTATTCTACAGGTAACCTGAGCCTTCGTCAGTCAATCTGATTAGCAGACTACTGGACTCTTCTGGTAGTTGGTGGCATTGTGAACATCACATGGAACATGCCTTAGCGCTGTGAAGCTGAAGCACGTTTTGTCTGAGGCAAACATACCCAAACGGAGCCTAACAGACGCTTTGCAAACGATTGCCATTGGGAGGCTATCGGACTTTTCTGTTTTTCTATACGTCTGTAAATGAGACAATATGGAGCATGCCTCAGCAGTATGCAGCGATTGTTATCACGATAGAGGTGTCTACAGAGAATAGGCCTCATTCACTCCATGATTCGATCAACTCTTCAGACGATGTCTGATCAAGGTAATGCCTCACAGCATCCCCACAAATTGCCGTGGTGATCCTTCACGCTGTCGATTTCCGCGATCACGTACTCAGTGACGTTACGTTTACTGGTTGGGGAATGAAGGCTTACACGAAAATAGGCAGTGCGGTAGAAACTTGTGCCTTTCGTGCCAACAAGTACACACCTCACTTGAGTCATCAAAGGGCACTGGATAGCTCGCGGGTCCGCATCGGTAGTCCACACACGAAGAGGATTCACCCAAGATATTACATTAAACAACCGGACATGTCCGTGAGCATCGTTATCTTCGCAAAGGCCCATTTCGTGTGTGGCTTACAATCGCAACGGCTTGATGCACTTTGACCAGCCTGGTATCGGCTTTCATTGGGGCGTTCGCCCCGTATGATCAGCTATCCAAAGCAATGGCTCCAGAGGGTGCAATTCCGTGTGTTCCAGGCTTATATATCAAGAGTAGCCTATCAGGATAGGAGACCGCACCGCGAGTTATGCCCGAGGCGTTATTGGGGATCATAGCATAGGTAGACCAGATGGAACCTTGCTCCTGTGAAGATCGTCTGTACGCGGAGAGCCTAGCCAGAGGCTCTGTGGGTGGCTGACCAGTCGCGCGCCACAGTCGTGATGGCTAATTACGCGAGTATGTATCCTCGTCGAGGCACGCGTGCACTCCGTCACCTAACAGATTAGGAATCCTCGGGATTATCGTCGTTACAAACTGCACTGACGCATAGGCCGGCAATACTCCAGAAACGCGGAGCCATGCCTCTTAAGCGTATGCAAAACGTTAACCGAGATTACTTGTGTGTGTCTACATCGCCGTGGGCAATGGCGGGGCGTCTCCGTGCCCGCGTATGATAAATAATTTCCTCGCGCCTACTCCTGTCTCACGGTGAATTCGTTATTCAGAACGGTCACCATTGTTATTATATACCGCAGCAACTAATTAGTCGATGCGTATGCGAAAAGTCGCGTTTGTACACGCGAATGGGAGGGTACACGCGCGTTATGTACACGCATACGTATATGCACGTGCTTTACTGCCTTGTGGCGATGAGCGTTAACTGCTGTACCCAGGCAGGATCTCCATTCCGGCATGAACGCTCGCACAATGATTAATTGTTTTTCCTCTGTCTCCCATACCGTTCGTAGATATCTACGCGGCTTTATACCTGATGCGTTATTCACTGATTGAAATTATACGGCTCACGTGCTGATGCAGTACGTATTGCAAATGGTGGATCATGAGGTCTATGAATACATGTATATTGAGGTGCGCCGAGCGCAGTTTTTTTCCTGGGGGTCTTGCACTTTTGATTACAATTGGAAATTGTTTCCCCCTGCATGTCGCGATGGGGAGGAATCTCAAGGGGTGCCACGACGAACGAAAAAACGACAATAGCAGCCTTTGGCGGCCAGATCCGTTTGAGAGCAGCATCGCAAAGTCGTAGCGGAGATTAGGCAGTGGTGGGAGTTTTTTTTATTCCGCCTAGGGGACATCATTTCCAATTGGAATTGAAAGTGGGAAAACCAAAAAATGGAAATTCTTTTTGACGTAGCCTAATATATTTAGGTCGTAAGGATATTAAGGTGTAGTGGAAATGGTTTCGAATTTTTGGGACTTCCCTTTGAGTCTCGTTACGCTTTGAATGTTGATATATTCTTTTAGTACAAAAGAGTATCCTTTGGGGACCTTCACGATTAATTAGAGCCTAGTAGCCTAATATATTTAGGTCGTAAGGATATTAAGGTGTAGTGGAAATGGTTTCGAATTTTTGGAACCTCCCTTTGAGTTTCGTTACACTTTGAATGTTGATATATTCTTTCAGTACAACAGAGTATCCTTTGGGGACCTTCACGATTAATTAGAGTTATACATTGGTTTCTCTATAAGGAAGCATCAATATCGTTCTTTCCCATCGTTCAAAAAATGAACTCCGATTTTTAAATATCATTTGATCGTGTTTGAATAATTAAATAATAGTTCAATGCTTCTCGAAGAAGGACAGCCCTGGCTACTTTTGCGCTTTTTTCATCGCGCCATCCCTCCATATTGCCATTAGATCAAACTGTCCCAGTAGAAAACAAAACTGGAAGACTCAAAAAAAGATTTCTTTTGGCACACCGTGATATTGGGTTGTCCGAAAAGTTAGAGCCGATTTTCGGTAGGTGGCACATTGAAGAGTCGGAACAAACCCTTCCAACAGGCCAATACATATGTTCAGGGTCATCCGTGATGATATTCCATCATCAACGTGGCAGGGATCACAGTCAAACTTTAGTATTCTCCCGAGTGAAAATACGCAGATTCGAGGTATGGGGTATCAAGGGATTGCGGGATTTGCCTGTATACGTCAACGCTTAATCTTCCATGGGTATCCGGTCATGCTCTGGATATTTGCATGATGCCCAGTTTTGATTAATTATTCGATATTGCATGATCCGATGTCCGTTTGATCCGTGAATATATTTCTATACATAGCTCGCGTTTGTGCATACGAAAGTATCACGGCCGTTCAATGGATATTATTCCAATGTTCCCTCTGTCCATTTCACCGAACATACGCCCTATTCGCGACCATCAGCCGGCATAATGTCGCAGATTGTTGGCTAGGTCGCCATGCCGCGGGTTACACGAGCGACCCGTCGCACTTGGAAAAACATCTCCAATATTTTGGCACACTGCAAAATATGATTTCCCCAAGATCCAAGCGAGCTTGGCGAGACAATGGCGGTTGGCAAAGGGGCCAAGCAGAAGAGGAACAAGATGAAGGCTCGGCCAAACGAGAGCCATGTTTTCGCCATCTTAAGCAATATTTCCCTCCCAAACAAATTGCCGTCTAGCTTGCATCGTTGAATCGCACGCTCCCACGCTTACGTCGAGTCTACCGTGGGCTTATAAATAAAAAAAAAAGAACCTGGACGTCGGATCATTAACACTGGCGCAACGTATTAATGACGATGCCGGATTGGCTCGGCGAGCATCCCGTCCGCTCTTAAGCGCGAAATGATTTCCATGCGGTACACGTGTACACCGAGTAACAGGGTAATTAACGCGAAAACTAGTTACCCGTCGTATATCAGATACTCATATCGTTATTGCAACGATGTTTTCATGGTGGCGATACACCGCGAATCAATTAAGCCACCGCACTTGCCCGAGCACCAGCATGTGGACGGAGATTTGCAAACATCGATTCGGTTTAGTTTTTTTTTTGTTTGTAAACTGCATTGCCAATGCCTGCAGGGGACTTTTTTATTTTCATTCTTGTACTATTATTATGGTTTCCTTTCTTTTTTTTTGTTAAATTAGTCAAACGTAGCTCGGTATACATGACTCGTGTAGTGCCTCTCGCATATAGCGGCCGAATCGGGCGATATTGCACGTATGCACACTGTGCTTCGTATATGGACGCGCGGCATGGTCCGGAACGATGCAAATGAACTTATGGATAGCGGTGGCCGAACAACTCGGCTGTATGTAAATCCGTTTACAAGGGTCGGGGCACTGCCGGGATGTTTCATAGTGATATTGTACGTAGCTTGGCACGGCAGTGTGACGGTAGTAGTGCCGGTGCTCGCAGAAGTATTAGTGCTCTATACGTCATGACGTGTATATCCCATGCATCGTTTGCTCGTTGCTTCGCATCGTTCGCCATGGGATGTACAGCGTATGGAATATAGCGCCGACACCGGTTATTGCTTTGTTATTGGGCGGGAACCTATCGATCCATCGGTCTGTATCCACGTCCTCAAATTTCGTCCGTGTATCGCGTTCAAGTTCCACGCCATCTCGATATTTGCACATAGCCTCAACGAGGCGAGCAACGATGTGATTTTCTGTGGCTCGAGTTTCGTTGAATATTTGGGTAACGACAGTTCATCACACGAGAATCTGGTTGAGACGAATTGCGACATGACCTGGTCATTGGAAGATGCCAGGTGATTGGAAAGAGGAAGGAGATAGCTGTTGATGTTGTTTAAGTGGCTGATAGCAGTCTGGATGTCTTCTATGCAGATGGATCTAAGCATCTTATCTAGATTTGTAGATATCACTTATATAGGTGGAACTATCCAGATATCTCCTAAATAGCCATTATCTGCCTGGATATGTCCTATGTAGCTATCAACATCTTGTCTAGATATGTAGTCACCTATATAACTGAAGCTATCCAGATATCTGGAGATCTAGGTGGGTGTTTGGATATTTAGGTATTTTCTAAATAGCAGTTAGGTGTGCAGAAATGTAGGTATCTCCCAGACGACCAGTAGTTATTTAGATACTAGATACCTTCTGGATGGTCATGCGCTGTCTGGGCATCTCGATATCTCCTAGATGACGATTAGCTGTGTAGATGCGTAGATATCGCTTAGGTAGTCATCTATCAGGATATTTCCTAAGTGTCTATACGCTATCTTGATATCTTATAGATAGCCATTAGCAGATAGCGAGTGGTCAGAAGGACGGAGGAAGACTGAGAGCGAGTATGCGCGAGGATAACTTACTTGCCCGAGACCTACGCTTCTTTCCACCATTTTGGCAAAGTACTTTCACCATGTGGAGGCCAACTCGATCGAATCTGATCCAATCAAAAGGCCCGGCAAGTCACAGGGAGACATTGGGGTGACGAGACTCATGCAGCACGTGACTTAATTGATTCGATTTTCGAAGGGGAAACTTTCTTTACATGCTGCTCGTCGCTTTCTCGCTCGCTCCTCGTTTCCGTTATGCGTGATACATTTTTGCTGTACACAACGAGATGCCGAGCAACGTCGTGGAACACGCGACTTATCAAGGATTCGGAAAAAAAGACCGAGAAGCCATCTCCAGCCTCGTTTTTCTCAATGTGATGCTTCTCGTAAAGCAAGAGCCAGAGATCAAATCGAGAACAAAGATAGTAGGCGTGGATTAGGTGGAGAAAAAGCAATCTCGCGTAAAACCAAGAGTTAGGAGGATTCTCGAAATACAAGGATGCAGACTCGTCGGCTATAAGAATGAACTTCAACGAGGCATTTTTTTCTGCCGAATATCCACCTTATTAGTCGGGCATACTATAATATCTTGTCCCACGAGATTTTGCCTTCGAGATTACGTTGGTTGCGCCGGAGGCGAATGTCTCGCCCTTTAGGCCCTGTGAACCCCTCCTCGTAAGCTCAGGACTTACCCTTGTCTTTTCTAGTACCGTGCCCTCGTAGCATCATGAAAAGTCCTCGAGAGGAAATTCAATACCGAGAATGTCTTCGGAGCACATATACATCAATAACGCACTCTCGTAGGGTCAGAAGTTCCAAGGATAGGAAAAACTACAACCGGTGAGCACGTCTCATTTGGTGAAGTGGATCGGCAATTCGTTGCCAGAGCTTTGCCTGACGTAATATCCAATAAATTCCTTGGTGGTTTCGAATTGCCAAGTGTGTAGATCTAAAATAATTAATTCTCGCTCGTTTCGTTGTGTCACCTTTTTTTGGACAATTCTCCCCGGTCGTTTGATGAATTCTTCAGATGAAGATCCCTCTCCGAATCCGCCTCCCGAGGACTTCGTACTTCCGCCAGTAACTGTTTGGCCAACTTAGATTGCTTGCTCGGCTTGCGAAAGAGCGCGAAAGGCTCGACGAACGTTGTAGTATGTCTTCCAACGAGACTCGAAGATTTGTACTTCTTCGCCGAGCGTTGAGCAACACCCCTGCTCGCGACGTTGATTGATGCTTGAAGAATTATGGTTTTTATCGAAACTTTGCCACTTGGCTATCATTCGAGAATGATTATACGTGCTGCAACTTTTTCGCTTTCCTCGATCTATTCATCTCCGTACATGCGTGTGCACGCAACACATGTGGACGAATGTGTACACACGTATATAGCTGTTTTCATTTATCTGAATATGTCCATAGATTGGATGGCGGTAATGGTAAAAGCAGAGCTCGTTTTGAGAGAGAGAGAGAGAGAGAGAGAGAGAGAGAGAGAGAGAGAGAGAGAGACAGGCAGAGAGTAATTAGATGTCGCCGGATGCAGCTGCCCGCGATTACGTCATCGCGGATGAAGAGATCATTCGCAACCTTGATCTTTGGGCTTGGCGATCTCGAACACGTGAATTATGATAGAGGCTAGTGTGAGAGGGGCAAAAAAATCATGTTGTTTTTGCTTTATCTCTACGAGCCTCGTCTACTATTCCACCTAGATCGTCCTCTCCAAGAACCAGCTTCCTATCTTTCCACGAGCACTTGTGGTCGCTTCTCGTGTCCGTCTCGTCTTTTTTCCCACTTGAACAATTTCTCACATCACTTTTTCATTTCGCATTGCGATAGACCGTAGAACGTTGTTGCCTCGAAGCTCGTATAGAATTGATCGTCGCAATTCAATGATTATTTGCAGGATCATCGCGCCATTGACCACAGAGACCGAGGGATCATTGATGGGCATGGCTGATGTTCCGATAATCCGACGGTTGTCAAAACGTCATGGGGCGTCAAGTTCCCTTTGGCGATGATAGTTGCAAAGGTTGCTTTCGCCATGTATTTTGTCGAGGCTTATGAGTTCAGTTGTAATAAAATCCAATGGTTCTTGATGGCTTTCATACGATAGGTCGAAAGGCAGTCCGCAAGAGAGGTGGTTGTAATGTCCATAGCTGGACTTTGGGTTTCCTGCTTGTTAAGTCCAATACAAAATCTGGTAACGAAAGAGTCGATATATGTACGTGGCCAATTGCAAAAAGAAGTTGTCCATCTTTGTCCAACTCTCGCAGTTGTCCCCTCGCTTAGTCCCGTAGAATGCACGGTGAAGAGGGTCGTGCTACTCGTTAAGACCTTTCGCAGCCACGGGGTTAATTATCCTCGTGCAGCACGACGAGCGAGTACATACGCTCGTACTTATACCGGGCTTCGCGGTTTTGCCTTCAAGTACACGTCCTCAAGTTCCTGAGTTTCTCATCTCTAGTGGAATTACGTTTTTTCGGGCTCTCTCCCTTCTTCTATCCCATTCTCGGGCCTCTTTTCCTTCGAATCGACAGCGAGTCACGAGTTGTTTCGGCTTTGGGGATTAGATAAGGATGTTTAGGATTTTCGTGAGGATTAAGATGGGCGGCGGGTAGAGGAGAGAGGCGAACGAATGCCGATGGAATTTTAGGAGGCCTCACGGTCTCGTCGGCCCATAGAGACACGAGGAGAGCCCCATGATCGTGAAAGAATGCGAGACGAGACCGGTTTTCTTCATCCTTCATCTCGTCTTCCTTCTTGCGCATACGTGGATATGATGCGGGCGTTTAGGGATAACAGCCGTGTTTCTTGGAAGAAATTCCCACGGGAGCCAAGGACCGACGTCTTTCTCTTTTCTTTTGATGTATCTCTCTCTCTCTTTCTCTCTCTTTCTGCCTCTCTTCGTCCCGCTGCCGAGCTGCTGCAGCTCACCGATTAAAAACACTCAAGATCTGTCGAGGCACGATGCTCGTCAGCTGTAATTCAAGATTCGTTCTCCTCTTTTTTCGACAGCAATGTCTTGGAATCGGCAATGTCTTGGATTCCCTGGGTAATGGCGAAAATATGGTTCGGCCAGTCACGTATGTGGTAAAAAGAGAATGGCCTTCGATCGTTGACTTCTTGTCGTCATAGCAGATGAAAACTGTGATTCCAAGCTTATAAGGTCAAGCCGTTGACGCCGTTTGGGAAATCAATAGGGAAATACAGGGCGCGATTCCAGCTGGGAGAAATTCGGCAACGAATGTACACCGTAGCTGTAGTTGCTATTCAACAATATATATCCCAATAGCCCGGAGTGCGCTAAGGATAAGGCCGTCTCCACATAGGACGTCGCAGACGCAGACTGTACGAACGCTTTCGTTGTGCCGTGGTATCGTCGAGCCTGATTGATTCACCAGCGGGAAGCCAATGCCGCCAGCTGCTTTGAATAATTAACCTGACATTGTTATCCCTGATACGATTGG
>OX632361.1:33328006-33338006 GCA_951751655.1 Ophion costatus
TGCTTGAAATATCTTAGGTCTTGGAGAAATCACGGAAGGAAGCTAACACGCCGTTTTAATCGAGTGCGAAAAAAAATCATTTTTGGAAAATGTTTTATTCGCTTGGAATGATCGTTCGCTTTTTTCGTGAATTTCGCTGGGTCTGGGATCATTGAAGTTTTGTGGTGATTTGGTTTTTGCGAAATGTGCGAAAATTTTGATTTTAGGGAAGCGTTAGTTGAAATACGGATTTTAGGCTGACGATATAACATTTCGTGCGCGTACGATGAATTTCAGAATTTGTGAATTTTTTTTCGAAAATACCTTTGCTTATTGGTTTACATAGTCCGCGGCATATCGATTTAGGATTTTACTCGCATACTCGATTTTTGAGAAACATCGCTCGAAAATTTTGATTTTGGGGAAGTATAAATTGAATCAAGGATTTTAGGCTGTCGATATAACATTTCTTGTGTGTACGATTAATTTTTGAGTCTATGATTTTTTTTTCCTTTTTTTTAAATACCCTTGGGTATTCATTTACATAGTCCGCGAAGTATCGATCTAAGATTTTACTCGCATACGATCAGGCATATGGATACCAGGAAATAAATTTGTCTAGGACTCGTAAAGTCGCTTGAGATATAAAAAATTTCGAATTCTTCGAAGGAAAAAACTGTATCCAAACACGGAGACAATTTGAATTTCATCAAATATGTCGAACCCGCACCAAAATAATTCACAAGGCTCGTCTTGTACACATGCATATTCATATTTTTATTTCAGCCCGATTACTTGTCGAATATGTATAATCAATATGAAATAAACAATGTACCATTTCCACAAAATTAAAAAAAATGAATAAAATATACATGATTCTGTAGATAATTTGTACGGATTTTTAAAATTATTTTACCTCCATAACCGAAAAACTTCACCTGTAATACGATCGTGATTTTTCACAGCACCATTTACTTCCGACTAGCGATCAAAGAAACTAAATTTTATTTCTCATGCGATACTTTTTTCGTCCGTTCTTCAACTGAGTTAGACTGCATTTTTTGGCCACATCACCTCCCCAAAGCCCGGGTGCCGAAGCCATAAACGAAAACCGAACTTGAAGTAGTTCGATTCCGATTTATAGTGCACGACACTATAAATAAACAATTATTTATTATTCAACGCTGCTGTAAAAAATGTATTTTGCATCATTCCTACGCAATAAGAATCCATTTTATGTTGATGAAATATTTACTTTTAATATTATTCAAAACCTACTTACTAAATGTAGGTTGTAAATCTCTAATAAGGATTTCCGTTTGGGTGATTTTCGCGTGACCACGGGTGACCGCGTTTGGGTGCTTTTCGCGGTCTGAATCATCCTGAAAAAATGGAGCGATAAAAAAAAACGCATTTTCAAAAAACTAAGTTCCGTAGTCTGGAATTGAGTTCTCGGGATGATGCCTCGTGTAGGTTCAACTATCGTCGATGTATCGAGGCTTGCGAGCCCACCGCGCGTCACCATCGGTGCCGATCTCAAGACATTCGTCCCGAAGAGAATATAAACGAGGCGATCAATGTTTGCATGGGCGATGATGGGATTATGGGGCTTTGACTCACCGAATCACAGCCGCGACAGCCAAACAGCCATTTGTCAACCTCGCCAGATTAAATGGAAAGCCCCCGATGGCTTGCTTAGTTGTCGCGAGAGAACACCCATCGATACAAGGGTGCGAACACGAGTTACGACTTTCTTCCCTCCCTCGCTCATTCCACCCCCACGTCCGACCAAATTTTCCGAACGTCCCAGAACTATCGAAGTCTAACCCCCGATCGACCGCCTACTTTTTTTCAACTCCAACATTGAGCCCTACTCTTGTTCTGACCTGGGAATGTGGTATAAAAAAAATTAACCGATTGGCCGGGGTTGCTGTCCATTTTCGATAAATGGAAGAAGTCTAGTCCTTTTTTCGTCCACTGCAATATCTAATGTACAGCGACGAAGGTGGCCTAACCAAGAATAGCATCACTTGTCTCGTGCCTATCACCGAAAACGATAAAACGGAAAATCTTCTTGTGTATTTTCGGATCGGAATGTGATAACTCGTCGTTGGATTCTGTGGACTTTACTCCCCTTATCTCGATTACTCGTGATAACGAGGCTGTTTTCCAATCCCACACGCTTTTTTTACTCCAAACTCTCGAGTCTCAGGAGACGAATTTCCTTCTCACTCTCTCTCTCTCTCTCTCTCTCTCTCCCTCTCTCTCTCTCTC
This sequence comes from Ophion costatus, assembly GCA_951751655.1. Lineage (NCBI taxonomy): Eukaryota > Metazoa > Arthropoda > Insecta > Hymenoptera > Ichneumonidae > Ophion > Ophion costatus. The sequence continues at coordinate 33,330,260 of OX632361.1, forward strand.
TCTTTCTCTCTACATCTGTCGCAGCCAGCTGAGGGAGAGACGAGAAAATATTTTATCGAGAACAAACATTTCAGTGCCTCACAAAATTCCGATATGTCCTGTCGTTTTCACTAACAGACGAATAAAAATTTCTCACCAAATACATCCCCCCTTGGCCATTTTATTTGCCCTCATTTTCATCCGATAAAACGAATTTATTTTTTCGTTGCATCGATAACGTCGAAGCACCACGGATAACGAATCTCCGGCTAGAATACACGAATCTCACTACCGGATTTTCTCTCAAATACGATAATGATTGAGCATCCATTTTTAACGCAATTTTCCAAAAATTATCCAGCCTTTTTTGCCAAAAAATTGACCGTTTGTCGCGGATAAAATATAACAGTATTGCCTTTGTTGAAAAATCAACTTCATTTTGAGTTGAAAAAAAAACAAGCGAAAACCTCCAAGATGATGAGATTCTGGCATCCATACGAAGCGGATACCTTTAAGGTTTTGAAAATTTGATGTAAACTCAATGTAGCTTAACCCAAACAAGCCTAGATGATGAAAGTATTGCAATGGAGGCCAAACAAAATTGAAAAAACCCTGACAAACCCAAACGCCCGATGTAGTGTCACGTGACTCAAAAAATGGACAATATGTGAGATAATTTGATTCCAGACACTATATGGTGCAGATGCCGGTTATGCTTTAAATAAATGAGAGATAAGTAGAATGAGCCTTACATTTTTTTTGCTATTTTCCCATTTATTGGGTTATAAATGATGATAGTCAGTCGGGGAAGCTGAAATTCACCCCCCCCCCCTCTAATAAGAAGTTATGGGGTTTTGAAGTTCGCGGAATCACAAAATAGGGCATTGTTGAACATTTCGACGCCTGTATTGGGTTTGTTTGTGTTACAGTACACGGAGAAAAATATGGCCTTAAATTCTAACACTGGTTGCCAGAAGTCTAATATTCAGTGCTAGAAAAGTATAACGGTTTACTGCCAGTTCGGGATTTTCAGACTTGTTAAAGAAGTGTAAAAATGATTCTCACACCATATAGTAAAAATGATGCGTGCTTTGTAAAATACCAACCTTTATTACACGCTATATTTTCATATGGATTTTACTATACGTATAGCATGAATCTTCGTGTATATATAGATTTTACTATACGCATAGCGTAAGCCTTCGGCGTATAGCAAAACATATTACGAAGTTATTACTAAAATGTGACTCACATTTACTAAAACTGTATGCCGTACTTTTTGTAGAATACTGGAAACTAATTGTTCCAATCACGTGGGAAAAATATTTTTTTGAATACTACAAAAAATCACAATATGCCGAATAAAATGTATCATTTGTATCAGTTTACGTGCCATTTCGTAGGTTAAAATTAAAATTTCTTCATTATTACTATACCGTAACTACAATTTTTATCTTCCATTCAATACTTTTTTATATTTAATAATATTTTTTTTAGAAGCATGGTATTAATTCTTAACTTCGAGGCCCCTGTTTTCTTCGTGTATAGATAAAAGTTATGGATTTTTGAAGTTCGCGGGAACGTGTGATAAAATAGGGCATTTTTTAACATTTCGACGCCTATACTGGATTCGTTTGGGTTTGTTTGGAAACAACAATTTTTCGGAAAAGTCACTCATCTGACGAATTACCCAGATGCCTTCATGGTTATAAATGAACTATTGGCGAACGTCCTGATAGCGGAGGTGCAAAAAACGATGGCAAAAGTTACGTTAGAAATGGGCCAAACAAAATCTGACGTCATTCACTAAGAAGTAGGGAATGAAAAATAAATAAAAAAGAGTCGATGAGCGTTTGCTGAATCATGCGTAGAAATGTCTTCAAAATTCGATGAGTCGCAAGGACGACAGAGCAATTTGGAGAGAAAAAAGTTTGCTTCGAGATTGAAGGTCTTCGACTGTGCAAATGGATGTTCGGAGGTTAGACGTAGATGTAGGAAGATAATCATATTGTCAGAGAGGGAGGGGGGAGAGAGAGAGAGAGGGAGAGATCGAAGGTGAAGGACGAAGGTGAAGGAAGACTTTCGCTGGGAATTGGCATTTTTCTTGTGGCTTGTCTCGTGTGTGACTGGCGTGATGGTTGCTCGCTGCGAGTCCCCTCGAAGAGATCCACGAGGGTCGTACGACTCGTATTCCTGAAGAGGTTCGCCCGAGCGCGACGTTCTAGTCGTCGTCGTCGTCGTCGGTCGTCGTCATCGTCGTCCTCTTGGCCTTCCAAGCCGCAAGCGTCGCGCTCTTCACTGACGGAGACCACCATGAAATAGAGTCGATTTTATGCTCGCCACGTTACGGGAATGGATCGTAAATGTTGGTGTGTTGGCATTGCTCGTCCGCGCGAATCCCCCGTGCACTTTGTACTCCTCTCTTTCTCTTCCTTTCCTCTTTCCTGTCTTTTTTCTTCGTTCTTCACTTTACATCTTTCTGTTTCGTGGCTCGCGGACTCGGACGCATCCTCTCGCATTGCCTGATAGAATTCAATCGTTCGACTTCGCAGCCTGCGAACACTTATTGTCGCAACTCGTCGCCACGGATGAAGAGACCGCGAACTCCTATTCGCTTTTATGCATCAGCGCGGTTTGGATCTTTGCCTCGCATGTTCGCCATTCCACGTGGTAAGGAGTGACGTTACGTACGTAAAGTGGGGCTACTTTGAACAGGTTTTGAAAGTTTTTTGTAGGTAACTTTTTTTAACGCCCGAAATTCCAACTTTTTTTGTTCCAGTAGATCAAAGTGGCCTTTGGCTACCAAATGTATAAGAAAGTCAAGTCCCACCACCACCCCACAGTTTCATAGATTTTTTTAATGTCTCAAAGTCACCTCGAGTTTGGGGTTCCTCTGACAAGGCATTGAAATGCAACTTATGTCAAAGATTAAGGGTTGCTTGGACCTAATTTTGATTTAAAAAAATTAATATTTTATGCATTATACGTGGAATTAAATGAAAAATAACTTTTTTTTATAATCAAATTGTCATTTTGATTAAGGAAACATTTTACACGAAAATATCAAGTACCTAGGGTACTGTTATAGGCACTTAATCAGTCTTATAATTATCATTGAGATTAAAATCATCTTGAGCAACATGACAATCAAATTCACCAATATTATAATAAACTTGAACAACAAATTTCAGACACATTTAAATGCTCACACATTTAAACCGAAATTGTCGTAAAGGGTGTCTCAAAATTACCTGACATTTTGAACTGCGCGCCATTCTTTTTGTGGCGAACACATACTACTAACCTTTGACAAATGGCATCAAGAAGTATTTAGGTTTAGTCGTGGAGAATTATACGATCGAGCAACGCATAGAAATTTTTATTAACTGCATTGTTACTGCATCGTTATTGCAGACGAAGATCGCGCGATTTGACGCATTGGACTTCTACCTTTGGGGTTTTCTGAAAGGAAAAGTGTATGCCAATGATCCACAGACCATTCCCGAGCTCAAGGAAACAATTGGACGCACCATCAATGGAATTAGTCCTCAATTATACCAAAATGTTATTGAAATCTTTTTCAAAAGAGTTAAGATTTGCAAACAGAAACGAGACGGCTATTTATCGGATATTGTGTTCCACACATAACCTCCATGTTTGTACCGTATATCAAAATGAAAATATTCATACTTTTGGAATAAATAATACGTTTTATTAATAAATAAAAATGTCAGGTCATTTTGAGATACCCAATAGGTATCCAATTGGATTCCTATGCTTGTCCCAGCTTCTGAAGGGGATCCAATGGCCCATTGGATCCCCATTGGAGTCCAATGTATGAATCCAATTCAAATTCTAAAGGATTCCCACATTGAAGAATAGAATCCGATACGATTGTCAATGGATCTGATCGCATTCTGTACGTTGATTATTTTAATCAAAATGTATAGATATCCGAAATAAGGGGATCTTAACCCTACGTTGCCACACTGGGTCATTTTGGTCCGAAAAAAATTGAAATAAAAAGCTAACTTTCCCGAAATTGAAAGTTTTCAATAATGTTTTGCGACAGATTAACTGTATACTCTACTAACATTAATTATGCAAATATATAAAGAAATGTTCAAAGTGTATCCCTGCTTTTTTTCAATAAAATCCGACCGAAGGGTTGTCAATGGCAGGTGGACGAACTCTATCCGGGTCAAATTGACCTAAGGTGTCAAAGCCGTCGCGAAATATAAGTGTGTCAAGGATGGGTTAATAGGGAAATAGTGCGGAATCTACCTGGATCCCAATGTGGACTTCCCACGTGTGACGTTTCGACTAAATCCCTATGGGTATGCGGTAGGATCTGGGGACTCCCTAACAAATCTCTGCACGGGAATAATAAAAGTGTAGTGGACATTCGATTTCTTTGGCTGACATTGAGCTGCTAGCCCTATCAGATTAATTACATTGTTCTAATCCTAGAATACGATGGTGAGTCGATGGGATTTTGGATTTTTATTTTACCGTATGAACAAAGTTGGTGTGCATACTGTTGATGATTGTTTCCCAAAATCTTCAGCATTTGAAAATAAATGCTTTCAGAATTTCCCTACACCTTTATCCGGATTCGCAGGTGCAACCCCAGAAAAAGCGATTTTTATTTTGAAGAGCAAATGGCGTGCGTCCCCCTTCAGAATATATCAGAAAGCTCTTCAATAAGAGCTATTGAAAACCATAAAAATAGTGAACTACTCTTACCAAAGTAAGTTATTCACACGAAACTCCTCTTATTGAAGAGTAATTACCTTAAATCATGATCTCACTCAAAATCATATGTCTTTAAATATTATAATTACGATTACGTATGAAACTGTATAAAAAGCTCGTTTGTTGTTTTTAGGAGGAGTGCCTACTGAAATACAAAGAAGTTTTTTTCATACCAATCTTGTTATAGAACTCTCGACACGATACAATCCTAAAATCCATTCTCGACATCAATCCAAATGAAAAAAACTGACCAAACACTCAACTTTGGTCTCGGCAGCCAGGATTTTCCACAGCTTCTAGAATTCCCGTATCTACAGATAACAAAATGTGGAATTTCGTTGCCACGAAAGTTCGAGTACGATACCTACTTCATTGGTGTACCAGGGCAGCTACGAACTGTACTCCAAACACATTCGAAGGTCAGAGGCGAATGGTTGATAAATCCTATCAATAGTCCTCTGTCGTTGATCATTGGGAGGATAAGAGAACGTACATACGAGACTCACAGCCATTATGGCTGTGAGGCTGGGATACGTGGCTGTCCAACAGTAACCGAGCGATTAACTGATTGATCGAGCAATTCGACTTACTACATATATGTACACGGTGTCCCAAATGTTACACAACAATATGCATAAGCCGTGCATGTTAAATGATGCGTGAGATTTGGGACACCCTGTATATATATATATGTATATATATATATATACAGGGTGTCCCAGAACTGATGGTAGTCTCAGAAATGGGGGGTTGGGGGTGAAGTTCTGAGTCGATTGATATAAGCATGTATAGGTCTCAGATCAACCCCTGAATTATTATTAATTTTTAAAGGCGGGCCAATCAGGTGCGCGAGCCTTTAAAAATGAATAATAATTCAGGGGTTGATCTGAGACCCATACATGCTTATATAAATCGACTCAGAATTTCACCCCCAACCACCCATTTCAAGGATTACCATCAGTTCTGGGACACCCTATATATACATATAACCAGTAGCCGATTGTTGGTACATATCGTGCGGTACGTATATAAGTATAAACCAAGTTCCTTACAGCAACTTTATCGACAATCGTGCGGACGAGCGGAAATTAATTATACGATATGTCTGCCGGATCGTGTGTGTATTTCACAAAAGCAACGAGTGTGGACAATAAAGGTGAGAGGTGTATCGGCCGATTGTTGTCCAAGAGGGAGAGATAGAGACGAAATTCGTACAGGCGTTTGCGAGACACGATATTCCGTATCACAATTGATGTAATTAAACGATAAATTGATTAATGTCGTATATATGCGCTCCAGTCTCCATTGACCGGTTCAGCTTGTAGGTGTGTGTGACTGCAGGGCTCGTGGGGATATTGGTCGAACGGCAAAGCCAGGATGACCGTACAGTACGAGAGAGTGAATGATACAGGGACGCTGGAAAAAGGACGAGGAATATGCGTGTTTGAGATTCGAAACTGGTTCGGCAGGTCGATGGTCCTTTATGCTTTCTTTCGCTCTCTCTGTGAAACTCTCCGGCCACAACACAGGTTTCCTATACTGGACGGAGAAAAAGACGAAGGAGAAGATCAGAAAAGGGACCTGAGGGACGTGAGGATGCGACGAGAAATCGAGTTCGTCGTCGAGGGTCCGAGACGTTTTTTAAGGAACTGTCTCTCTCGCTCTTTTTAGACTTCCGTAGCATCCTCTCACTCTATTCTCGTAACCGGCAGGTTTAAAAATCTGCAATTAGTGAAAATAATGAGTACGTTGAGTAAAATCGTTCGGTGAGTACTTCCCGTACCAACGTCAGGACGGTTACTGGGGCATAATTTACTTTGGGGAAAAAAACGAATGACGGTTGTAATTCCAGAAAGTGCCATTTACCATATTTTGGTCACTGATTGAGAAAACGGCAGTCGACGTATATATTGGGATGTTGAATGAGGTCTCGCTGTTTTTTTTTTGGTGAAAACTAATGATTAAAAAAAAACTATTCTTATTACTATCAAACGTTTCGAAACTGGTGTGATCAGTTGATGAGTTCTTCGTGATTCTGCAAGTTCAGCTACAATACAAAAAAATGTTTGCTTCAAATAGGATCTATTTAAATCAAATAGGTTTTTTTTTCTTTCCTCACGGCTTACTACGATCTTATTTGTTTCGAAGATATGTCTTTATTTGTTTCAGCTATTCTTTTTAAGTATTAAATATATTCAAATTGAATAAATAAACATTCGATCCAAATGAATTTTCATTTGCTTACAATATACATTGTAAATCCAAGTATACTGTATGCAGAAAATATTTCATTAATCCAAAATGAAATGAAACACTTAATTGAGAGTTTTCGACATAATGATTTCGTATCGTAATCCGTCATTTCCTGGCCTACCGAAATGATTTTTTTCGATGAAAATTCTTCGCCTATATGGAATCGAACCTAGAAAATCCTAGTCGGAGATATGGCATAAGAGACCAGATGAACTGCTATAATTATTTGTTGTGTCATTTAAACTATATCAATTAGTCAATATCATTGTGATAATGAGAGGGTTATATCGAATAACATGCTATAGATTTTTCGAACACATATTAGGTGTAGTAAAAAGAAATCCATTATTTTTGCCTTCAATTTCATACATGTATGTATGTAAGTAATGCCTCTCTCTCTCCACGCTCTCTATCCTCACCCCCTTTTGATGTGAATGTGGCAACAAAGATAGATAGTTTAATCAAATAGAAATATGGCTGATCCTACGGAAATTCTATTTAATTACATTGAGAAACAATTAAATAAATACATTCAGTGGATTCAGTGGATCATGATTCGTGTGAGAGTAAAAAGTGGTCCAGCTGAATTAACAGTTGCCAAGCTAGTCGAACCATTTTTTTATCCTCCACACAAATGGATTGAACAAGTTCTTGAGCGAAAGACCGCGGAACCCTACCTCAATGGCCCAAAACCCAACCACTTTTTCCCTTCTTGGTGTTCACCATTTGCCCGCCGTTCGGGTCGTTCCTCAAGTTTTAC
>OX632361.1:33340506-33588006 GCA_951751655.1 Ophion costatus
TACACCCGCAATTTGAAACATAATACAATTGGCCTATGAAGGCGTATTTCTGGACGATGATTCGTTCATTTCATTTCGAAATGCCAACTTTACGTCTGGTACGTATGTGTGAGTGTGAGACTGAAGGAACGGGCGTGAATGTGCGCCAAATGAACGTACGTCGGTGAACAGAGATAGAAAATACATATTTCCGGCCTGGCAGCTCAGCAAGTTCCTTATCACTGACTCCCGTCACGTACCTCGCTGCTACTCTGCAACAGCAGCGGACGGCAACTTCTCGGATCGTATTCTCATATGTAGGGGTGAAGCGTCATATGTCGGATAGTTGCTTAAGGATGTTGAGTCCCTATGAAACATGTTAATGTTAATTGTTCAATAAATAGCTTCTTAATCGTCATGAAATTTTTACACGACCTCCTGAATACTTCATGTAAAAACATACCAAATTTTCAGAATTCTATCATCATTGCTTCAACCTCCTTAAGGGTTGAAATAAAAAATGATAAGAAAATTCGGAAAATTTGGTATGTTTTTGTATGAAGTATTTAAGAGGTCGTGTTAAAATTTCACGACGATTAGGAAGCTCGTTATTAAAAAATTAACATTTCGTTAAGAACAATTTTTAAAAGAAATAAAAAAAAATTTATCAATAAACTTCGTTTTGTTTCCGTTGCTTTCAGTATATTGTAGATATTATAAAATTGAGAGGTCAAAAAAAAACTTATTGCAAAGTTACATCAGTTTCCATAAAGCAACATTTAATTTGTGAATGTTAATTGTTCAATAAGGAGCTTCCTAATTGTCGTGAAATTTTTACACGACCTCTGAAATACTTCATACAAAAACATACCAAATTTTCAGAATTTTATCATCATTTGCGATTTGGGACTCAACATCCTTAATATCGGTTAGTGGACTAGCTCGTACTTTCCTTTGGCGACATATGTTTTTCATTTTTCACATTAATTAGTCGGAAGACTGAATAAGAAAAAATACTTTTTTTCGGTAAAAAGTGTCGTTTTCATTGAGATCCACATGATTTGGCTTTATTTTTGATGAAGTAGGGAATTTTTTTATTTGAAAAATATATTAATAATTATGGAATTATTAAAACGGAAAAATATATTAGGACGTAGTGGTGTCGCGCTGTTTTCCGACAGATGGCGTTACCAGAACTGCGTGCGTGTAGTTTAAGGATTCCGTACCAAAAGTGATTTTCGGCGGTAGTTTTGAGTACTTGGCGATGAGATCAAACGTTTTGTAAATCAACCACATTGAAGATGCTAAAAACATTAGTTTCCGGTAATAATCATACAAGTTGAAAGTATATTGTTGAAAAAAAAAATTGTTCAACAAACTTCCGGTGAACTACTTTTTTATATTATAAAATGAATTCGTAAGCGCTTCTGAATAGGTATGCGTTTTTTTAGAATATTCTTTCTATTTTCATTTTATTTTTATTTTATTGAAAAAAGTGGATGACGAGTCACAAATTTTCAACATGTTTTCGGAGTAATGCTCCATATTAAATCAAAAAAGTGTCCGGGGTATTGAACGAACAGTGTCATGGGTACAGCCTCTGAAAAATTCCAAAAACGGGATTCTCGAAATGGAGAGAACATTCTTTGAAAAATCATATGTATTCAGAAAAATATCATAATTCATTTAATGTAACAAAAATCCAGTTTACCAGAGATTTTTTGAACGAAGTTTTGTTTAAACAGTTTGTTTGTACATTTTTGGCATTCTTATTGTTCTAAACCAATGTTCTTAGCATCTTCAATAGGATTGATTTTTTCAGATTTTAATCTTATCGCAAGGTACCTAAAATTCTCACTGAAACTCACTTTTAGCAATGGAATGTACGGGCAATACATCGGCAAAAAATAACGATTTTGATGCGTTGAATTGGAGGCGTTATGTCACGAAGACCTAGCTAATCTTGCAAAATTATTAAGAGTCGATCACACTACAGTTTTGATAAGAATGATTTTTTAAAATAAAGCATTAATTTTTACGAAAAAATGCAAGAGCTTATTCAACATTCCAATATACATTTGCAAAAATGGGAATATGTACAAAAATATTACTGTTCATATTTGGCAGTGTTAAAGCTTAATGTCGGATACTTAATCGAGCCCAAAATTGGATATCCGTTTATACCCAAATGTTCATCAACAAACATTAACTCATCAAGACTTATTGTTTGATAATGATTATAGAGTTAAAACAACAAAAGTTTTGTTTTATTTTACACCAAGACAGTTCTCCGATATCAGATATAATAAAAAAATGACGTTTGGGTCCTCATATAGGATATTCAATTATAGATAACCTTTTTGAAGGCCACGATTTTAGTCATTTTTTTTAAAACATAACATAACTGAAAATATGTAAATGTACTGTGTAAAATGCTTATCAGCATCTTGTTGTCTATGTCATGTAGAGCATAAAATCGTCAAATTTGAAGATTTTAGCAATTGTACGGTTGCAACGACACTTTCAATCACATCCGAAGGATTTTACCGTCATGGCTTGTCATCTCTTCAATCAATTGTATTTAATATTCTATAATATTTGGAACAATGTATTTAAAACAAATATATGTATATATGAATAATAATCTATATATAAATATATAAATATATATATATATATATATATATATATATATATATATATATATATATATATATATATATATATATATATATATAAATGATAATCAATTAAAATATGTAATGTATAATGAAAAATTGAACACATACAATAATAATTCGTTGAAAATTAAATGAGACACTGATGAGCGAGTCTGCATGGAGAAAAGATTCGCCCGCATGCTTTCGACGTCATACGTTAATGAATTTTGCATTTGTGTCGGATAACAATTCTGCGCTTCGCCACGAGCTACACGTCACTGCGGAGTATAAATTATAAGTTGAATTAATCGTATTGTATGCAGATAATGAAGGACTTGATGAAACGTGCGCATGATATTTTTGCCTTCTGTATATATTTATATGATGATGTTTTCGGCTCGTGATTCTTTCACTTTCGGCGGATGTTGTTGAGTGTACAGTTGCGTGTGTATATTTAGGGGGTATCCCAACTCAACTCGCACAACTAGTACTCTCACCATCGTTGATTATAAATCTCCATAGTGGAAAGACTCAGTCCTGGTTTATAAAAAGGCATGATCTTTTTCAAATTCCTTGCATTATCCCTTGCCTTTCTGCGGCTGGGAAAAATTCACTCGGGCTTTGATACATTTTAGACCTGTTTTGTACATTTTTCAAACATCAATATCAAATTTGAAAAATATCATATATATATATATATGTATATATATATATAAAATTTCGACTTCGGGGATGATTCGATAGTTTGAAAGCCAGAAGAGTTTTTTCACTTGCAGGACCAAAAAACAACACTTATATATATATATATATATATATATATATATATATATATATATATATATATATATATATATATTTATAAAATCAGATACACATTAGACCTGTGAAAATGATCAAATATATATATATATATATTTGATCATTTTCATATACATATATGAGAGTAGGTTTTCGGATATATATAAATTCGGAGATATATAATCTCCCCAGTGTAGTTACAGTAGTAAATATAACTATACATTTATACGATAGTAGTATATTACGTATAACTATATATATATTTACATTGTACGTATTTATCAATATAAATATAAATATATAAATATATATAAATAAATATATATATATATATATATATATATATAAATAATATATATAAATATATATGTGTGTGTGTGTGTTTGATACGAGGGTTATAATTTATAAAATAAATGGCGCGGCGTTCGTGACATGGGGAATATCAGTTTAGCGATTATTCGTGCGAGCCGCAGAGTTTCATTTTCGTTCGCAACAGAATGCAGAGGCCGCGAGAGACGCGGGAGTGTGGTTAAGATAAGAGGGATATATCGGCGATGTGTACGCCCTCTCCACCGCTGCTCACGCTTTGCCGACCGCTTCCCGTTGCACCGAGAGATTCGATACGAGGCTTCGGGCGCAGAGAAAGCGAGCGAAGAGACGCAGCATGAACCGAGAGAGTTCTGGTCCTTCCTCGCGTTTCCTCTCGTTCCCTTTCCGCGGCCCGCGCCGGTCGGTCTCGCTTCGCTCACGGCCCACCGCTCTTCCAACCCTTTTCGATACCGGACTGTGCCGGTCCGAAATTCGAGACTCCGAATGAAGACGAGTTAAGTCGGTTCGCGAATGTTTCGACGATCGCGGGCGCGCGAACTGATCCGCTGGATCTCACGATCAATTCGATCGCGCCCTGCGTGCTCTTTGCTGCAGTATCGGCGTACGAAAAATCGGGGCAAAAGTCACATCGGTGGGATCTTTGTTTGCCGATGTGTATGGCATCTGAGAACTCCCGAGGCTGTGCGGATAACCGACTCGAAAAGTGAGCAATGGTTTTGGCTTTTTTTTTGGAATGGCTTGCTTGCAATGGGAGATTTGGATCGGTAGAGCCTACTTTTGCTTGTGATGTGGAAGGAATCGGCACTTTTAGTTCAGTAGAGGAGACGGAAAGCCGGGACTTTTTAGCGTAGAATATGAATTTTTGGACTGAAGGTGGACGATTGCGTACTGAGAGTAACCCCAATATAATGTTGCCCCTCAACTCGCCCTAACCTTAGGAAGCAGGGGTTGAAAACTTAAAAATCGCCGTATCTCGATAATTAATAGCCCAGTCAGAAAATGTTTCAAACAAAAGTTGCTGGGAATAATAATATACGTATAAAGTTATCGGACGTCCAATTCCCTATCTTTGAAAATAGCGGCACGAGTACTCCGCTCGCACACGCATCAACCCCGAATTTTCTAGTCGTTTTTGTGCCGCGATACCTGAATAACTATCACGTTAAGGTTCTTCAAGGGTTCAAAAAACCCTTCAGTCAAACAAAACTCAAATAAACGCAAACAAAATTGGCCCGATTCTAGCAGGAGCCCTCCTTCCGAATATTCATACCCAATCTTTTTGTTTCAAAGCGTACGGTTTCATCTATTTTCGAGATTTCTCACTTTTTCTTGGCTCATATTCTGTGTACGAGTGTTAACGAAAGAAAAATCTCCCGCTGACGCTACGTGTCACGCCGTCTGACAACATCCGCCGCAAACCGTTTAGAAGACCGTGCCATACCTCCGCCATTTTTCAAAATTAATATAAAAACAATACCACGTATCTAACAGCCAAAAGTAGTATTAAAACATACCCTAAGGTTAAAAAATGGTGAAGAAATCATTCCTTTAAAAAAAAATATAAAATTCATCAATTTTTTCCTCGCCTCAAGGTATATCTCCCCTTGAAAACTCAGGGTCAAATTTCATTTGACTTTTGAATGTTCTTGGTATTGAGCAAACGAGCCGAGCTGCCTGGAACCGCCATACATGCAACACGTTCATTTCAACGTCGCCAGACAAAACGCATTGAAGCAAGCGACAGGTGCTTACAAGCCTGAAGCGTGTAGATTTGAATAACAAGCAAGAAAACGTGCCGAAACAAGAGACAGAAATGCACTCTCGAAACGTGTTCGAGTCGTGCGATTGTTTTTTTCCCCACAACGCACCCTTTATCACAGTACGCTGAAAGAACATTGGCGAAAATGAGTCAAACGAATCGGCACGTCCGTCCGCGATAGGACCTTTCTGAGACCCTAGTACGTGAGCGCAGCTATATGCAACTTTGGTAAAACAGTCAGTGCATGAGAGCCTGGTGTATTATCAGTGCACCGGACGTGCCGAAACGTTGACTCGTTTCACAGAGCCCACCGAAGGAACTCTGTAGCCAGGTAACCCATATTGTCGGTGCGTGCCGTTCGATTTGTTTTTCTTTCTCCTCTGTGCCTTATGTGAGGCCCAATGTCTCCAAGAAACCCGCAAGGCGATCATTTTTAAGAATTTCTAAGCGTTTCCTGCCAAGCCAGACTCTTAAGATCGTAGGAATCTCAGTGATGTGTGTGTAGACGAAGAATACGAAGCGAAATGAAGAAAAAGAAGGAGAAATAAAGAAACGAGAGGAAAGTTGGTACGGGCATGTGAGCGTGGATGGAGAACTCGCAGATCTGTGTGTGGCTACACACTGGGGATATCCGGTCTCTATGCAACCATTCTTGCTTCCTGCGGTTTAGCGGCTTCCCCAAAAGCTCCACTATGCTCTGTCTCTCTCCTCTCTCACTCACTCACTCACTCACTCGCTCACTCACTCGCTCGCTCGCTCGCTCACTCACTCACTCACTCACTCACTCACTCACTCACTCACTCACTCACTCACTCACTCACTCACTCACTCACTCACTCACTCACTCACTCACTCACTCACTCACTCACTCACTCACTCACTCACTCACTCACTCACTCACTCACTCACTCACTCACTCACTCACTCACTCACTCACTCACTCACTCACTCACTCACTCACTCACTCACTCACTCACTCACTCACTCACTCACTCACTCACTCACTCACTCACTCACTCACTCACTCACTCACTCACTCACTCACTCACTCACTCACTCACTCGCTCGCTCGCTCGCTCGCTCGCTCGCTCGCTCGCTCGCTCGCTCACTCACTCACTCACTCACTCACTCACTCACTCACTCACTCACTCACTCACTCACTCACTCACTCACTCACTCACTCACTCACTCACTCACTCACTCACTCACTCACTCACTCACTCACTCACTCACTCACTCACTCACTCACTCACTAACTCACTCACTCACTCACTCACTCACTCACTCACTCACTCACTCACTCACTCACTCACTCACTCACTCACTCACTCACTCACTCACTCACTCACTCACTCACTCACTCGCTCGCTCGCTCGCTCGCTCGCTCGCTCGCTCGCTCGCTCGCTCGCTCACTCACTCACTCACTCACTCACTCACTCACTCACTCACTCACTCACTCACTCACTCACTCACTCACTCACTCACTCACTCACTCGCTCACTCACTCACTCACTCACACAATCACATAACATACCTTTTCATCCAAATCCAAAATCCCAAACAGTCCAGTAGACAAAAAAATCGGAAAACGACCTTTTTCGGCCCGTCACAGTGGTGTCCTCCCCTTAGTTAAAAGTTGCAATTTGTCGTACGGTCATTATTTTATTACGGAAAAAAGTTGCTACCCGAAAAGGTTTGCAATTACATATTGAATACGAGCTTTATGTTACAACTTATGCATTTATTATTATTATTAGTATTATTATTATTATTATAGGCAATTATTTTATGAAAAAAAATTATCTCCACTAAAACTGATTTGTAATTGTGTATCAAATTAAATATTCAGTTTAAATCCTGCAAAAGTGCTCCAAATAAAAATAAAAAAACATGTCTAAGTCGTGTATTAAACGGCCGTAAGGACTTTCAACATTACCACCAATTAAATTTGTTATCTTATACTGCAATTTCACATTTTCTTAAGTTTCTTTTTTTTCCTCTCCATTACTCGCCATTGAGATGATTTGAAGAAAGTATTTCATCAGTATTCCCGGAGTCAAATTTTACCCTGCGAATGAAGTTTTATTTTCGTTTTGATTGTCGAGCAGTCTGTAATCAATGTTTGATCGACCTTGTTTGACAAATAATGCGAGCTAAATGTGCACTGATAAATATTTGATATTGACCCGGCGACACGAAGCGCTGAATTATTGGCAATGAGCTTTCTGCGTCAGACCGTGAGACATCGATCCTTCATAGTAACAATAAAAGAATAGCACAATTTAGAGAAATGTCCGAACCACGGTACATTTTTTCCTTAAAAAAAAAACGTCTGCTCGTGTCTCGATAAAAAGGATCTTGAAAAAAATTGTCTGCTTCCAAGGGTCCAGATAAAAAACGTACACGAAAGAAAATAACTTACCGTCAGTTGGTGTATAAATAATTGGCAAAATAATCAGCAAAGCGCATAAAAATGGACCGTCCTTAGATCCGACCTTTCGCCGATTCCTTTGAGTTCGAGCGACGATGACATTTGCTATTCTCATTTTATCCCATTGAATTATTGACTGAATGGCAAAAGCGCGCACAGGCTGGGTCATCGCGTTAAATGAAAATTTATCTAGCTGACACCGAAGGCTATTCGTATGTACCTATATGCAACTATGCTGTGAGTTTCGCGTTGCTTGCAAGCACGTGGGCTTTTCGATCAAGCGATATAATATCGTAGTTCACGCATTATTGCAGTCTACCATATTTACATTAAAGAATGCATACATACATACATATATATATATATATATATATATATATATATATATATATATATATGTGTGTGTGTGTGTGTGTGTGTGTGTGTGTGTGTGTGTGTGTGTGTGTGTGTGTGTGTGTGTGTGTGTGTGTGTGTGTGTGTGTGTGTGTGTGTGTGTGTGTGTGTGTGTGTGTGTGTGTGTGTGTGTGTGTGTGTGTGTGTGTGTGTGTGTGTGTGTGTGTGTGTGTGTGTGTGTGTGTGTGTGTGTGGGAGAGGCTCAATCAGCGATCGATCTATCGCTGCGTTACTCATTTCTTTTATACGTTCGTCTTATATAAAACATAAGAGAAGACCAGAATGTTTCTGATCGTGACGTAAGGCGGACGTGTATCGATTATTTCTCAATTAAACTATCCTTTTCAGATTTTTTGAGTCTGAGTTCCTTATTTCTCCCGTGAATCGGTTTGAATCCTACATATATATGCATTCTTTATTATAAATACAGGATGTCCAGTTATGAATGGATAATCCTGCAAATGTCGATAGGTCATGTCCTACTTTATGCTAGAATTCCAGTTTAGTAAAAGTCCCACGGTTTTCGAGATAAAAATCATCTGCTTTTGGTTTTTTGCATGCCATTTCTACAAATGATAACTTTTTTGACCCGGTTAAATAAAAATACTCTTGGTTATATGTTTTATCTAGAAAAGTCTTCTTTTTAAACTTAAATGTTAAGAAAACTTGATTAAAAAAGATCTTATGCAGAATTTTTGTACAAACCAATTCGAACATCTGTTTTTGATAGCCTGCGGTGTAAAAAAAAAAAAATACTATGAATATCGTGCCAATTACTTTAAAAAGTTGCTTAGTTATTGTCGAGTCATATCGTTTGTAGAAATGGCATGCAAAAAACCAAAGGCAGATTTTTTTCAAAAAATAGTTTAAACCCCAAAATCTCGAACATCGTGGGACTTTTACCAAACTGGAATTCCAGCATATAGTGGGACATGATCTGACCTATCGACAGTTGCATGATTATCCATTCATAACAGGGTCCCTGTATATATATACACAGTGTGTGCGTGTGTGCGTGTGTGTGTGTCCAGAATAATAGTTCGTGCCTTGCTCATAGTACACGTATCCCGATTGACGTTGTAACTCAAAACCCTCGCATATTCGCCAATGCATAGACATTATTTCCAAGCGAAAACGCAATTCCTCGACATTCAGGATCGATATTCTGCACATAGTGTTTTCATCGCCATAGGCGATCGAATAAAAAGTAAAATATCTTTCAATTGGATTCCTGGATTCTATTCGTGTATATATACAGGGTGATTATTATTAAGTGGCCATGCGCTTTTTAAGGGCCCGAAGATTTTGCAGCTAAGAAAAGAAGACTTTTAAAGGTTGTTCAAGTCCTCCTAGAAAAACAAAACATATATTATAAATATAATAATTATAATATATAATATAATAATAATATAATATAATATAATATAATATAATATAATATAATATAATATAATATAATATAATATAATATAATATAATATAATGTAATATAATATAATAATATAATGTTGTAATAATAAAAAACATAACGTAATTTTGGGAAGAGTAGTATTTGCCAGAAAAAATGGAGTATTTTGGAAAAAAATCGGAATAGTATTCGAGCACAACGGAACGAAGATTATCAAATTCCGAATACGAAACATTCCTGAAGAATTTTTTTCGTACAGCCTGCCATCGAGAAAAAATTATCAAAGATGCATTTTAAAGCGGATGGCTAGATTGAAAAAAAATTTTAGGAGTGTTTCGTATTTGGAATTTAAGGTGGGACACCACTGTAATGTGTAAAAAGAACGATTTTAAAAAAAATTCTTAAAGTATACATATTCGAGAATATGTGACAAAAAATCCAAGTTGAGGTATTGAAAACTGACAAAGTTTAAGACGATTTAGTGAGAGCAGGTAGCGCAACGATTTCCGTGTACTAAAACTTCCAATTGCGTTTTCCTCGACCTGGCCGGAATCATAACTCTAACTATAAGTGACCGAGTTTCAATTGAAAAAATAAAAATTTCCAAAATTGCAGTAGTCGTCGTTGTACGGAGCCATTCTTTTTAATTTAGTGTTTTTGAAGCCGCCGAATGTAAGTAAAAATTGCGCCAAAATTTCATTTTTTTCAACACCCGCCATTATTTAAATTGTTTTCCAAAAGCGGCTATTTTTAATGAGAAATTCATTTATATAGATTATTAAACTTTTTAATTTTTATTCTTCAGACCAACCTTTGTGGATTATCGATCGGACTATTGGACCACATTTTTATTGCAGAGGCTCTATTAAACCTCAATAACAATGTTAATTTTCAATTAAAAAAAAATCTACACGATATAAATACGATGCATGTTTAATAAGATATCTTCTTTCCAAATTCCAAATAAATAACCTATTAAGCCGACAAAAATCGGTAAAAACGACCTTTTTCGGATCGTCAACTCGGTGTCCTCCCTTAATTATCTTCGTTCTACTAAAGTAAAAATGGAATTCTTATTTTTTTTACAGAGCGCCCAATTTTCTCTGGCGAATACTTACTCATCGCATAAAAAATACGATCTATTTCTTTCCGAACAGGACTTGAAAAACCATTTAATATCGTATTTTTGACAGTCGCAAAATTTTCGCGCCATACCCCTTAAAAACACATGCCACATTATAGTCGTCACCCTGTATATATATTTACAAGCTTTCATTATATAGCGTTATTATGGCATTAATATACATTATGCGTGAGTATATATTACGGAAAACTGCGTGAGCATGAATTTATATACCGTTTAGTGTCGATACAGACCTGCGTAATGTAATATCTAATATTAAAGTTTGCCATTAAAATACAAGCGCTTCGGCTCGATTTACGCGCAGCAGAGAGTAAATAACTTTTGGCCTTTGAGAACAAAGTCACACGCAGCTGCAATCTATTAAGGCAATTTTCTCCTACCATCCCCCGCGTCGCTATTCAATAGAAAATTGCGCGTTGACCGTATACGCGAATTTTCAAAATTCCGTTTATAATTTTCCATTAAACTATGATGATAATGGAGATTCGAAGTGCGAGCTTTTTCGCGAACTTTCCCGCCCTGCGCAATAATCCACGGCCGAAGATACATTACTTATTTGCATTTGGTTCTTATTGACGGGTAATTTTAGGTTTTCGTGTATTTGCGCGGTTACGGTGCGTCGCGACGAAAGTTTGCATTTTGTTTTTTTTAGCTTTCAGGTCGTGTGAAATTTTTTTTTTCGTGTAATAAAAGATATATGTAAGAAAAAATTATATGATAAAAAAGGTATGTATTAGAAATATATTTGTATTATTAGAAATTTATTTTTATTATTAGAAATATTATTTGTATTATTAGAAATATATTTGTATTATTAGAAATATATTTATATTATTAGAAATATATTTGTATTTATCTTTTTTTTATCTTTAAAGGAACGTCGATTTTGTTGAAATTCATATATGTGATAAAGCATTGAAAACTACCAGACACTTATTATTTTATTTGCGAAAAAAACTGTTGCAAGGAAGGAAACCACCTCTCGAAGAAATGCCTGTGGAGGGGTGATTTTGCATTTACACTCACAAGCAGTCCACCGATCTGAATGATTCCAAAACCAGAATTCTTCTAATGTAAAGAGATGAAAAATCCACTATGGAAGTGTTGAAAAAAAATGAAGGGATAATACGCCTTTGAGGGGTGGTTTCTCCCCTTAAAAACGTCTTTCTGCAGATAAAAAAAATACGTGTCTGATAGTTTTCAATGCTTTGTCACATATATGAGTTTCAACAAAACTGAAGGCGGACACTTATGTTCCTTGTCAGGTTCCATTGTATGGGTTTTTCCCTCTTATCCTTTTCCTACTATATTCCACTTTTGATGCCGTAAGAAATATATTTACATGACAAAAGAATGTGGGTTATGAAAATATTACATAGTGCATTTAAAACAATATATTTTTCGATCTTTATGTAAAACAAAATGATAAATATCGTCGCTGAATCATTTGGAACTGTGCCACCTCAATTTTAACCTGAAAACATGAATGCCCTGCAAACACCACAATTTTCTAATATTATAATACATTATTCGGATATTTGTTGAAATTCAAGCTTCCAAAAACGTTTTTTTTTTTGGAAATTAATTGGACTTAAACACCTTCCAATGTACGGGCTCAATTCTATTGAATTTTAATTTCAACCTACCAAAAGCATGTAGTGATTGAATTTTATCTTGTGGCCACCTACGAAATCATCGGATTAAAATAATCAACTTTTAATACATTTTTTTTCTGGCAATACCCATTTTCGCACCAATCGTAAGCTTCGTCAAAAAAATGAGCCATGCTGAGATCAAGGCAGGCAGAACAGAAGAATTTAGAAATATCGGGAAAAGTATACACTATGCACAAATATTCAAATAATAGTTCAATCTCGTAATTGAATATACGAAACTTTAAAAAGTAAATCAAATAAAAATTTCAACCATGCCAAACTTTGATTTTTCCCTGTAGCAAAAATCTCTTTTTCAACTCGTTTTTTTTTCGCAGCCAAAAATCGAAGTTTATCTATTCAGATCTCACATTGCCGAAAAGTTATAGGGTGCAATGAGTTTCTGCAGTAGTTCTGCAGCGGTCCGAGCCTGGAGTCTCGCGTTCGCCGTACGTAAAAAAAATTGTGCAATCTGTCGGTTTGCGATTGCACGCGTGCGCGCAGCCTCGTGTTTCGCGGTTCCGCGCTGCGGTTCAAATACGTATAATACGAGGAGGCATAACAATGAGACCTTAATGCGAACTGCGGGCGAGCACGTGAGCTTCGAAGCACATGTTTGACGAGAGTCTCCGATAAAACGAGTGTACACGATAAAACAAACTTTTTCGAATGCACAATTCAGTATCCCAAAATTTCAATATGAAAATTGAGTTGAGTTGAATTGAAGAAATTTCGGGCACTTTTGTTCCTAGACTCATTTTTTCTCGAAAAACCTGCTATTATTTAATGAAACAAAAAAAAAATCGTCGAAAAACATTGTCGACGTGTTGCTACGGCGATCTCCCATTCCGATCAGCTTCAGCCTGGGCCAGGGAAAAACTACAATAAATGTTATCGCCACAGTCCGTGGCAATTACATTTCTTCTAGTGCGAAAAAAATGTCTCAAATGAAAACATGGGAAAAGAAACTCAAACAAAAAAAAATGAAAGCATGGGAAAAGAAACCGAAACAAAATAAAATGAAGCCATGAGAAAAGAAACCCCAAAAAAATGAAAACATGGAAAAAGAAACTTAAAGAAAAAAAATGAAAACATGGGAAAAAAGATATCCCAAAAAGCAGAAAAACGCGTCGTTTTCCGAAGTACGCGGTGAAGGTTCATCGACCCTGGCGTTGAATACGTATACCCACCACCTGTAAACGCAGCTAGAGAGTCATGCGCTTGTGCACCGAGCGGAGCATGTGCGTTTGGCTAAATTGCCGTTTTTTTGTGCGCGTGGGCATGAATTACGAGAGCGCGTACAATGTCGAAGGGAATTCCGAGTACGTACACGAATATATAATAATATTTTCATACGCACGATATAAATATTAGCCACTGAAAGACGACGCGAGTGCATTTGATCGTGACTTCATTGAGAGTTTGTGATATCGTGTTGCGTTTAGAGAAAAAAATGATAAAAAATAATGTAAGAAGTTTCGGGACAAGGGACGATATGTTACCATTTGATTCGAATTTACACAGTAATTTATTTGTCGTATAATGAATGCACCCTACAAATTTGAAAAATCGATCGTCTACACCGTTTTTATACAATTTACAATTGAAGAAACACTTTTTAACATAGGGAGATGCCTAATTGTGATAATGTGAAGGGAGACGAAATTGACAGTGTCATAATGAGCTATATCTACGTAGGTGGGGCAAAAAGAGCATTCTCAAAAAATATTTTTGTTCGATTGTTGAGCTATATTCCCTGAAAATTTCATTTAAATATTCCTAAAGGGAGTTTCAGCTTCTAACATTCGGCCTGGCGAGCGGTATCAGTACCATATTTCAAATTTTCACCGCGTTTTTTTCGAAATACTGTTTTCCAAGTCGGTGGACATGATTTCTCGAAAACCACTCGATGCATCGTTGCCAAATTTACAGGAGATACGATGGAAAACATTTGGAGGTCGTTGACGATCACACTTTTTAAAAATCGATCTTCATTTTTTGATAGGTACGTAAAAATGACGATTTTTTCATAGATTTTGTATGCTCGAGTTTTGATTCGTCGCCACGTTGTTAATACCAAAAATGATTTTGAAAATGGATGATCGTTGACGACTCGGGTTTATTGTTAACTTGAATAACCCGTTTGCTTTTTAGATTTCGGATGCACCGTTAAAGGGGTCTTCTCACTTCAGATGCTAAAGAAAGGCTATTTGCTTGAATTTTTCGATATGTTTATACTATAGATATTCATATCAAAGTTATTACACTTAATAAATACACTTTGAAATACATTTTTTTTTAAATATTCATTTAATTCACTATTTATAGACAGAAATGGCAGTTAAAAAAATTGTAGGCCTGCGCTGTTGATAAAAGCTCGGAGATGGAGCAGAAAAAAAATTCAATCGGGTTTAGATACAGTATGTTAATGGCTATTCATACGATTTTTTATACATGCAAAAATAATAAAATGGCAGACATTTTTTGAAAAAAAACGTGTTTTTCCGTTTTTGGCAAAAAATTAGTAAATATCAAAATTTAAAAAATCCTTGATATGCGCTATAGCTATATTTGCAAAGAATATGTGGTTAAAAATTCATAAAAATCGCTTCAGTAGTTTCGAAGATTTTATCAAGAAGCCGTTGAAAAACGTTGTTTCGAGAAAAACGCGTTTAAAGTTTGTTTGGAGCACATGAAAACAATAAAAAAAATTTTAACGTATTTCGAAAGTGTATTTATTAAGTGTAAAAACTTTTATATCAATATTTATAATATAAAGCTATAAAAAAAATGCATGAAACTAGCCGTTTTTAGCGTCTAAGGTGAGAAGACCCCGTACGCTGGAGAGTGTCCACCGCCAAACGCCGCGAAGTAAATGTCATCATCTGTTGACGGCCATGTTTTTGTTGTTAGTCTGTATTTTTTGGTATTTTTTAAGCTTCTCAATAAATGTACCTCTGTTTTTAAAAATGCGTTTTTCACTAACCGTTTCACAGAAAAAAAATTGAAATTTGGCCTTTTTCGGGCCTGTAGGTAGATGTAGCCCTATAATGTACAGAGTGATTTTACAGCTTTTCATAACATTTTAAACATTTTTTCAGACTATTTCCCGCATAAAATTGCCATCCATGACCGTAGGCATGTTAAAAAATGATCCTTCAGTTCTAAATCGGTTAAAAAGTGTTTCTTTAATTATAAATTTAATAGAAAGGGCGAAGAAGATCGATTTAAAATTTCGAGTGTGCATTCAGTATATGACAAAGAATTTACTGTGTAAATTTGAACAAAATGGTAACATATGCTCAATTGTTTCGAAATGCCTTAAACAAAAGAAAATTTCGGCAATCAGTATCACGGTTTTGTCGCATGCGCAATTTCTCTCTTCACCACGTTTTTATTAACTCGCTTCTTTCCCACCAATTTCACGGGACTATTGACAGGCGCATAGGGGGTCTGTCAATACGAGTTTCGGTTGGGGAGAATATTCCAAAATGAGGGTCGTTGGCGAACCCATAATTTGAGTATTTGGCCTGGCCGTGGACGAGAGAAGTGACACGAAGGGCAAAGTTTCGCCAATGAAAATAATTATCAGTTAGGGTAAACGCTGCACTATTTGCTGCCAGCACGAATCATTGCGCCCCGTTCTTTTGCCTACGAAGTATATTGGGAGGAAAGACAAATACGCCGTTCATGAGTGTCGACGTTGCAAAAAAAAAACTGCTTCAGTCGAGGTTTTAATTTTTTTCTGCTTCGATTGTGGGAATATCATAGTTCGTTTATTCGGTGGGGAAAGGAAATTAATCCATTTTGTTACTGTGTCCATAACGTTTTGGCCATAATTGAGGGCCTTCAAAATTTGAAAAAAAAGTTAAGTCATGCCTCCTATTGTAATCAATTGATTGACCCGGTAATCGATTGAGTGTATTGAGATTCAACGTTATTTATTTCCACACAAAATGGCACGGAGTATCTTTAAGGTAAATGGCAGAATGTCCGCGAGAGTAATCGGTAAACATTTTTTATGATCATTTGCACAATTTTGTATAAATTATTTGGTGAAATTGATGACGCAGAGAAATATTTGTATCCATATTTGTTTTTATGAATTCTAGTCTTATCGTACGCGTTGCCTTTTGGGTTTGTTGGGTTACTTTTCTATTCTGCAGAAGATGGACATCGAAATCGGTTCGTGCAATATCAGTGATGCAGTTTTCTGCATCACTGATTTATTTTATTATTTTATTATCTATTATTTATTTTATTATTTTATTTTATTTACTTATTTATTTTCGAACAAAATGTGTTAAGTTACTAGCCTCCTAGTCTGCTAGTCTTCAATGCACTGTTTATATTACAGTTTATATTTTTTATATTTGTATTACATATTACATAGCTTATATTACATATACAAATTTTAGTATTTTTATTTTTGTTTTTATTTTACTTATGTTTTACATAGCTTTATTTCTCGTTACGCTATTTTTACTTTTGTGTTATTTTTTATTTGAATAATATCGCTTCTCTGCTTATACATTTTTATTTTCATTATATTACTATGCAAATGGTAAGCCATGCTATTTACGATTTCGATCCTATTGTTTCTTTCTGGATGCTTGTCATATCTGTATACACATTATTTGTCATGTTTCGTTATTTTTACCTCTTCAAGTGGTGTTTTTGTTTAGTCATTGGCTTACCTTCGGCACAAGAATAACCGGCTACGTGTGCACATTTGGGGGTCATTTCAAAACTGCCGAAACGTCGGAAGGAAAAGGTCTTTGCCCCCGGTCATATGCCGCGTTTTAGACGGTCACAGGTGGGATTTTGCAACAAAATATATGTATCCTCGGTACTCGTGTAACGTTTGTCACTGCTGTGAAAGAAAAGTGCTCCGACATGTGTCGTGCGTTACTCGCACGAGTGAGCAATGTACAAGAGTTTCGTGCACGGTGTCGTATTACCGCAAACCATACGCATTTGCACGGGAAAAATAAAATAACATTGAAGGAAAAAAGAGGGAAAAAGAAAGAGAGAAAACAATGCGTAATGTTTGGTCCGTGGAATGGGGTATGCGTACAGACACATCCGACAATCATGCGAGTTCGTGCACCTCAAGTACGCCGCCGAATGTGTGCCCTCGCGCGACTTGTACACGAAGATGCACCACTTGGACATATATATATATATATATATATATATATATATATATTCGTGTGTGTATGTGTGTGTATTGCCGAAAACCCCGCGAATACACGCCTCCACCTTATGCGTATCCTGTTTACTCCCTCTCTCCTTTGATCGATACCAGCAGCGTCACACTCTCGCTCGTTTACCTCCTCTTACCTTAATGCCTACCTCGGGGAACCCGAATTTGCTCGCTCGACCATGACCCAGGTCGACGAACTTTTGCAAGTGCGCCTCCTACACCCACACACAGATAAATATATATATAAATATATATATATATATATATATATATATATATATTTATTTATTTATATATGCGACAATTCTCTTTATCCCTTACCGGTGCGTAAACGCGTAATAAACGGAGTCGCGTGCCGGGTTGATGACCTCGCGTCGGAATGAGACACGAAAAGCTTTCCACCGATATTTGCATTGATATATATATATATATACATATACCCCGCCAATTCGATTTTTTAAAAATCTGATTCTAAAGACACCGGCTCTAAAAGACACCCTGATTTTTTTTTTTACATTTTTCGAAAGAACGCTTAGATATAAAAATGTTTTTTTTTCCGAAAAAACGCCACGATTTGAAAATCTGAAAAAAGTCCCAAAAATGTGTGATTGAATGTAAAAATGTTCAAACTATCACCCGCAGTGGAAGTATGATTTTTTCTGTGCTGAAAACGACTTGAATTGAAATTAATACCAGAACTTTTTGACTGCTGGAGAAAAAATCATACTTCCACTGCGGGTGATAGCTTGAAAATTTTACATACAATCACGCATTTTTGGGATTTTCTTCAGATTTTTAAATTGGGGCGTTTTTTCGGAATTTTTTTTTTGACTAAGGATTGTTTCGAAAGATTAAAAAAATTCAGGGTGTCTTTTAGAGTCAATGGAATCAGATTAAAAAAAATCGAATTGGCGGGGGTCAGGGAAAAAGTCCACCGGATTCACGTGGATTCACGATTCACCTCATACATATATATATATATATATATATATATATATATATATATATATATATATATATATATATATATATATATACATGGAAAATATGATTTTTGACATATATGATGTATGTCTGAAGCCTTTTGCCGGAAAAGTGACGCCAAAAAAGAAAAATCTAGATGCCTCATATCACCACCTATCCAAAACACTTTTTTTTTAATTCTCGAGAAAAAAACATTCATTCCCCCCGAGTTCTCCTGCAGCACAAGTTTTTTTCCTATTTTATGTATGTACTCTCCTGTTGGAAGTTTTGAAAGGAATTGGGAGTCATCTAGGCCAGTGCAGTCGAACCTCGATATAACGAAGATTTGTCCATTGCCATCCGCTAGACACCCGAAAGCTTGGTTCAGTGACATAATATACGTTATGCTCTAATTGTGAATTGCTTGTAAAATTTGAGTGAACATAAACCATTTTTTCTTGAAAAAATATCCCTATATTTATAATACTAATATATATATATATATATATATATATATATATATATATATATATATATATACATATATTTTAAAATAGGTACGTTTTAAGGAACATGATCTCGATATAACGAAACCTCAAATGTCGAGATATTGAACGTTATAACGAAATAGTTTGCCAAATGTCGAAATATTGAACGTTATAACGAAAACTCGATATAAGGAACTTCCCTAGTGATTCGTTATATTGAGGTTCGACGGTATAAGTGTTTTTTCTTACAATCCGAACTTTAGTGATCGACAAGGAACATCAATTGAGTGTCCGCCTTCGATTTTGGTGAAACTCATAGATGTAGGAAAGCATTGAAAACTATTAGGCATGTATTTTTTTTCAGTGGAAAAACGGGTTTAAGGGGGAAACCAACCGTCGTAGAAAGTCGTGGCGCCCCTTAATTCAATGGTTTTTCAATACTTCTGTGGTGGATTTTCCATTGTTTTACATCAGAAGAATTTCGCTTTTTGTTTCATTCTGATCGGACGACTGCTTGTGGATGAAACTGCAAAATCACCCATCAACATCCTTTTTTAGGGGTGGTGTTTCACCCCTTAAAATCGTTTTTACGCCGATAAACAAAAATACGTGTCTTATGGTTTTCAATACTTTATCACGTATATGAGTTAAAAAAAAATCGGAGTCGCACACTCAAGTAATGTTCCTTGTAAGCCTCTCAAACCTATTGTTTAAACTTTTGATGAAAATCTGAGACACTTAGCTCAGTGTTCAGTTGCTAACTTATTCATTGCTTAGCAGTGCACTTTATAACGCTAACACGCGAATGAAAAATCGTGACCAAAGTACATACAAAAAAAATCCTTTTTCTCAGGAAGTAAAAAAAGTTGTAGAAGATGCATGGGGGTGATCGGGGGTTCAGGATAAATTCGTTGATATCCTTTCGAGCATCTGGGAATGAGAAATGTCAATTTTGAATTTCAGTTTCATCGGGCGGTGGGGAAAATGCAGGAAGATATATTGTCCATTGTGAATGATGACTTTGAGGGCCCTGGGAGAGATGTCAGGAGGGTCAGAGTGTTTAAAATAATGGCGATTTTTTTTGCTACTTTTTTGTATCATGAAATTTCTCGGAAAGGGAGATTTCTATCGTTTTATAAGAAAGCCGAATGTCCAGTTTTCGAAATTGATAAGTATAAACTTGATGTAACAAATACACGAATTTGATAACTAAATACGGTTAGAAGTTGAATGAGGATGAATGTTTTGGGAGTTCCACATCACGAAAGCACTTGCCCGACAAATCGTTCTCTCAACTCTGTCGGAGGCCGAGTTTAGTACATACTTTATGGGGGAGTTGGGGGAGCTGTGTAAAATATAATTGACGAATTTGGCGATACGTGGAAAGCATTGTTTTGGCTGAGGACCTGCGTGTGTACACATCGATCGAGTGATCTATATATGAAGGGAAGTGAACGGCTTTGTCGCCGCTTCATTGCTCACTGGCATTCCGGTGAACGCCACCCCCGTAGTAACACTCGCCCCCTGCCCTGCTGCGCCCTCGTACGACACTGCGCCTGAGCGTTTAACGATTCTGGGCGGCCATCTTGGGCGCATAGCGTCGGCGTCGACGTTGAGGGTGCCTGCTGCTGCTGCCTCTGCCGCTCGTAGTGTCAACCCCGCCGCGGCTTATCGGGCAAACCTTCCGGACGATAGCGTCGTTCGTGTATCCTGCGAGAGATGGCGATGGCGACCACTATTTTGCCAAATGTCGAATACTATTTTCATTTCAAAGCGAAATTCATTTCAAAGTGAAAAAAAAATCGTGAGCTCCTTGATAACGTGAAAGTTCTGATGCAAATGCAAGAAGTTCGGATCTTTGGCGAATGGAGGATACTGCGAAGATTGAAAAGTTTTTTTTTTCGCCATGCAAAGTTGATTTATCGTCCCTGCATCGCTGGAGGGACGATACATCAAATTGGCAACCGAGAGATACAATGATGTACGATGATGAGTCAAAGTGGCATGGCAAACACGATCAGCTGAGCATCATTGGTCTGATGATTGAGTCTTTGGCTGGGCCGAAGGATACTCAGGAGTGCAGAGGAACATCAATGATTGATACCGACTGCGTTATCCCTGACATCAATTATGGTGGAGTTCCATCGGCTCGTCAGCTTTGAAGCAAATCATTTAGCTTTGATCCGTGATGTTGAGAAATGAAATAACGCGAACGAGACTTCGATGTGATGTGACACTGGATTGATGTTGGATTTTGGACGCGCGATTGTTGGACAACTGCTTGATCATCGTTACATCCTACAGATGTTGCTCACAGATGTCTGTGATTAGAAACTCAGGCAATGGAACCAGCTGTTGTTGATGGACGGGCAAATCAAAAGTTGGAAGATTCAGTGGAGTTTCTTGGTAAACGACGACATGGCTTCATTTTACAGGCCACGTCCGTGAGTTAACTTTTGATCCACGTCAATAGATGCGACTCACACCTGGCCCCATTTTCATATTTGACAGATCGATAGCTCACGTGATTTCGTTATTTGAACATAAACGTATCGATTGTTTGCGTTGCACTGGCTGCAGATGGGTTGAAGCTATCAGGCCTGGCAAATGACGTTCGGTTTCGTCGTTTTTCTCGATGTCACGTGCCTGGGACTCGAGACGTTAGAACTGAGGACCCTCCTCAGACCCCTTTCGCCAAAAGTAACAACTGCAGGCTTTTTTGCTCCTTGTAATTATTTGCATCACGAGAGCATTAGCTCGACAAATGTTCGTATCCATTACTCGGTATTGCGGAGTACGATCAGTCGAAAACTCGTATGACCTCGTTCTCCGTTCGCGATGTACTATCATTACCAAGGGACTTTCGTGAGAGAAGGTAATTACCCCGGAGAGGCACAACGGACCTCGTTGAAGCTTCGGAACGTGACTTACCTCAACGAGGTTTCTATTGTTGCGAATTATGTTCGCCCTCAGTACAATCGTAAACTTGCCTGCGCCAACGGGCTGACGGAGATTCGGGGATTAATTGGGGCAGAGAAACGAGTGTGATTGACGATCGGTAAGGGAGGGAATAATAATTGATCTCGTGGTTTATTGTCGGACGATGTAGGGTGGAAAAGTTGGGAGATGATAATACTGTTGTTAATTTTGAGATCAAGATTATTGGTGAATATTTAGGGGATGTAGTGACGCGACGACATTATTGTTAAGAATATTGTAATAAGGAAAAATCGCTTCATCAATATCGAAGAGAGCTTGGTGTTTTTTTCATCCTCACTTGTAAAGCTTTGCGAAATGATGGAATCATGATATCATCAGGAATCCGATAATTCAATCTAATGAATCGGATCTGTGAGATCTAAACTGACATCGTACCTTATAAAAAACAAACATTTTCGCAGTACGTCAACTTTCTTCGCGCCTATCGACATTTTTCTACAATACGAAGGGATTTTTGAATTTTCCGGTTTTCGTTGAATTTTACTCGTCCCGATTTCCTTCGTGGCTTTCTGTACCGGAGTCTTTATAAATTGTTCAATCGAACATGGGGATATGATTCACGTAAAACTTGGTTCTTGAATATCAAGTATCCGATACATGTATATTTATTTTACTTACGTGTTAATTAAATTCTGTTAAAAAATGTATACGAAATATAATTATATTAATATTTGTCAATACATAAATTAATTAAATTAATATTACGCAATGTTTTGATGCGACAGCGAGCGTCAATTTTGAAGCGTGTCGATGGGAACAACATTTAAATATGCTCGCAAATTTGGCCCGTTAATTGAATGTTATATTTTATCGAATACTGTTAAATTGAGATTTCAATTTTATCAAATTTTGTCAAACTGAATCTGAAACATTATCGAATTTTTTCAAATTCTATTTGTATTATCAAAGTTTATGAAATTAAATTTGAAAAATGACCAAACAAAATTTTTTATTTTATCGATTTTGATCAAACTTTATCAAATTAAACTTTAATCAATCTTACCAAATAACATTTTTTATTTGATCAATTGTTATCAAATTTTATCAACAACAAAAACACTAACTGTAAAAATTTGCCCCTTCCTAACATTTGACGCGACTGTCGCCCGAAAGGCCCGATTTTAACATCATATATAAATAGTGCACAAAAATACAATCAAGTACAGGTCGCGTATCGAAAAATGCAAAAATAAATCCGCAAAGCGACGTTTCCCCTCAGGAAGAGCAAAACCGTTGCATTTTTTTACTAATGCATTTTACAGATTAGTTTTTCCCAGCCTGACCATGGCTGTGATACTAAACTGCAATTTGTCTAAGTGCTGAACATCGAGCTCTGTCGCGATCATATCGAATTATCGAAATTTGTGGAAGGAACGAGAGAAAGGCAGACGTTGGATAAACGATGGAAATGCTGGAGACTTGGTAAAAAAAATAACGAGAAAAATGTAGCGGCGAGTCGTTGCCGTTGGCAGCGACTCGTTTCGTACATTTTATTCGAGCCAATTGAATTTATTTACGATAGAGTCAAGGGGTTGGCAAACTCCCCGAGAGCCATTCTTTCACGATCTTCGCGGGTGAACATCCAACGCTGGTAAAGTAGTTTCCTTTCCGCTACTCAATCTCCACCCTTCGCCTGACTATCGGGGGGATAGAACTGCACCCTCTCTCTCTCTCTCTCTCTCTACACGCCCTTTTCCTGTCCACATTTCCAATGGGCGCTACATACCTATACACATAACTTCTATTGCGTTTTAGCTATGTCGACGAAAGCCCAGCTTCGTAGTTTGTTGTATATTTAATTCAGGAAGCTTCGCCTCGAGAGCTTATCTCTTCATCCCTCTGTCTCATTTCTGCCCTTCTCTCTCTCTCTCTCTCTCTCTCTCTCTCTCTCTCTCTCTCTCACTCTCTTTCCCTCTCGCTCTCTCTCCTTGATTGGCGAGCTCGCGAACGAGAAAATAAAAACAGGAAAATTCCGATACCGAAGCGAGGCAAATGATTGGAAAAAATCTCGCCGTATTAAAATGGCCGGGATACATAGAAAGGAGAAAAAAATAGAACGCAAAGAGGCAAACAAATTATTTATAACCTCTCGGGACGAGAAAAACCTGTTCGAAGTAATTCAGTTGCGATCATTTGATTTATGAGATACAAGCAAATGTATTCGATTAGGGACGTTGTATCGACTTTTCATTTCAGAAAATCAAGTACGTGTTGAATTAATTATGTATATTGATATATACATAGATAATCTAGGATTTTCGTTTCATTCGTTTAAGTAATGTTTTTTTTTCATTGAATGTTTATTTTTATCAAGTCATGTTTCATTGAAAATAACGTTTTTAGTTATATTTCTTATTTATTTGCATTTTTGTTAACTATACATGTATATGTAGACATATAATTAATAAAGAGACGAATAAATATAATTAAAAATATAAATTAAAATTATATAATTATATAATAAAAAATATTATTAAAAACGTTCTTTCAAATTCGTTAACTTGAGCAAAATATTATTTTCGTTCGAACAATATTTTTAACTCAATAAAATTAACTGAATTGAAATTATTTTTCAACAAAACGAACGCAATTTAAAAACTTTCAAAACTTAAAAATTTACTTCTTAAGTTTTCATTACATAATTATATATATATATATATATATGTATATATATAAGTTGTTTCATTGAACCAACATTTTATTAAAATAAGTTTTCAATGAAACAAAAACAACTTGATTAACACAAATGTAATTTAGGTTGTTTATTCAATTAATTTACCTCGTTTCTGCATCCAAAGATTTAGCAGGTTGGCATCGAAGTACAAAGATAGAATATTCCACTTTGCGGGACGGTCGAAACTGACACAAAAAAATGGGCCAGAATGAGAACCAGCTCAGCACTTCAAAGGTTCAAGTACTCCAACAGAAGAAAATCTGTTCTCGTTTCAAGTAGAAGTGTATCGAACGCACAAAACGCCTGATTTTTTCGTTTAACCCGAATCTCATGGACGAACTTTTTCGAGCCGACTGACCACCTCTCGCTTGATGTATCCGGGGATCGCGATGGATGTTCCATCCCCACGAAATAACCATGGGAATTGTTGGGATCAATCGACACGCAAATGATCGAACGAATACCCGTAACAAGCGCGCATATAAAGTGTGCCTCAAAATGACCTGACATTTTTATTTAGTAATATTAAAAAGATTTAAATTATAAAATTATAAATTTAATATTAAATATTATATTATAATATTATATTATAATATTATAAAATTAATATTAAAAAGATTAATAAAAAGTATTATTTATTTGAAAAGTACAAATATTTGTACATTTTAATATAAGGCAAGGCATAAACGGCATGGACTTGGGAGACATATTTTTCCAACAAGATGGCGCAGCCTGCGACACTGCGGGCGAAACAATGCAGTTATTGCAGACGAAGTTTCATTCTCTGACTTCTTTCTTTGGGCTTTTATGAAAGGAAAAGTGTATGCCAATGATCCACAGACCTTTCCGGAGCTCAAGGAAGCAATTGGACTCACCATTAAGGCCTTAGGCCACAGTAACGGGTATAAAATTATGT
The DNA here is from genome assembly GCA_951751655.1 of Ophion costatus. NCBI lineage: Eukaryota > Metazoa > Arthropoda > Insecta > Hymenoptera > Ichneumonidae > Ophion > Ophion costatus. The sequence continues at coordinate 33,366,308 of OX632361.1, forward strand.
GCGAATTTAACCATTTTTGTCCGTATGAAAAAGCGATTCACTCATAAAATTAATTACACATTTATTTAGTATGAATATCAAGCTGTTAGAAAATATACATTTTTTTCGTTGTACAAAATGGCCAACTGCTCGAAAATTCTCGAAAGAGCTTTCCCAATTGGCGTGACAAATAACTTCAACAATTTTCACTCGATTTACTTCAAATTTAAAAGTTATATTCTCAATTGCATTTCGCAGCGAAGTACGTACGGAATTTCTGATTAATCGAAAACGTTTCATTTTATGAGCAGTTTATGATCACTTATAACGAAATTTTCCACTGAAAATTCATTTCTCAAGTTCAAATGTCTACAAATTTTGAACGAAACAATATTTTTCAAAGTCCGTACGTACTTCTCTAGGTATTCTAATGTAGATTAACGAGAATTTTTGTTTTTTGTTCTAGGTCTAAAATTGTGGATGCTAAAAGTCACGCCGCGGAGCGCCTAAAAAAAGATAATAAAAGAAAATATTGGTAGTCGGCCATATGGTACATCAAAAAAAAAAATTCTAACAGCTTGATATTCATACTAAATAGATGCGTAATTAATTTTATAAGTGAATCACTTTTTAAAACGAAAAAAAATTGTTAAATTCGCCCATGATTTCATACCCGTTACTGTGGCCCAAGGTCTTAATGAAATTAGTCCGCAATTATGCAAAAATGTTATTAAAAATTTCGTCAAAAGAGTCAACATTTGCAAGCAGGGACGAGGCTGCCATTTATCGGATATTGTGTCCTACACATAACCTCCATGTTTGTACCTTATATTAACATAAAAATATTCGTACTTTGCAAATAAATAATACGTTTTATCGATAAATAAAAATGTCAGGTCATTTTGAGACGCCCTTAAATTTTCGCTACGCAGATGAATTCGTGGGACTCCGGATCGCGCGAGAGTCTGATTGCGCGCCTCAAACTTATTTCCGGTTGCTCCGTTCGCGCGCGGAATATCCGGAGAGCACACGGTCGCGTGCGTGTGTACAGAGAGAGCTACGCAGCATCCAAAGTGCGAGGAGGGCAACGTCGTGGACGCAGGCGAGCCTGGCTCATTGGGTACGAGTTGCATTCTCACGCTCATCTGCATACTCGGCTACACATCAATATTCAGAGGGACCGGAAAACGTTGGCCCCAACCGCGGCGAGGGAGAGGGAGAGAGATAGAGAGGGGGGGGGATGAGGGACGGAAGGCCATGCTTTGCATACCGGACCCCCCACCTGCTCCTCATTTTTTCATTCAAGGGATCCCAGTGGGACATCGTCGTATATTTCTTCAGCGTGGATCGCATGACCGAGAATCGAGAGAAAATAACACGAAGGCAAAAAAAAAACGAGCGAAGGTATCCAACGGGACTTATAGTGGAGCGCACGAGTCATCGTAGAATCAAAATCGATTTATAAGGCACCCTCGTAAGACGATCTTACCAATTGAAAAAGTTGCGTAAGAAAAAGTTCTCCGCGGATATGTCCGGATTGCAATTTCAATCAGTTATGTCACTTCGTTTGGCCGGAAGCCCTGTCGGAATATAACATATATATATTATTCGAAATTCGCGCCCTTAGAGCCCTTATATATATATATATATATATATATATATTATATTCCGAACTTTAGGCCGATTAATTCATTTAGTTAATTAACATCTCTAGTGTAGTATAATATATATATATATATATTTATATATAGACGAATATTCGACTTATTGCCAAGAAAGAGTAAGGGCGAGAACGAAAGGATGGCGTAATATCGTTCATCCACTAGAAAACTGTCATAGCACAAAAATGCTCTTTTGACAAAAACGTATTTTAATTTTTCTTTTCATATTCGTAAGACCACTGCGACCTCAATATTTATCTAAATTAGCCTGTAATGGTTTTATTTATTGTGAAATTGATTAACCTTCTTGAGGATTATTATTAACATATGGCCACCTCAAAACACGATTTTTCTGTGTCGTGACAGTTATTTTTCTAATGAGCGATATGGCGAATATTGGTAATAAAGCACGTACGACTGCGAAGGATCCATATTTATGTTACAAATATTACACGATTTTTTCTGTTTACTTTTCATCTCGTTATTTTTATCAGTGTCCAAGGACCTTTTTTTGCAAATTGAGGTCGTAAATTTATTGTGAGAATGCACGAAAAGGTTTGACGGATTTTCAGAGCCCGCAGGAGCGAAATAAAATTCACTCAATTATTTTAAAAACTATTTACGTTGCATACCAACGATGCAAACTTCAACGTCGTAATTATATGGCGCTGCTGACTAATGGTCAGTTTTTTGGTGGCCCATTAACCCACGCGGATTAATTAACCATTTTGATCAACCTCCTCACGAAAACGGACCGTTTTTTTCTGGTGGAAAGTAATGTGAATATTATTTTTTTTTTTATGCAAGTTAATGTCTTGTGCTATCGAAGGAACAACAGATGTATATTTGTTTATTTACATAATTTTATATTTCGCATGCTTGCCCTTTTTAAGCCCTTTTTAAGTAGTTAAAAAAATTAAATTATAGTTGTAATATGAAATTAATTTTTAATACTAATCAAATCCAATAAAATGTGAATTTGATTTTCAATGTGAATTAAATTAAATTAAATATGAATTTAATTTTTAATATGAATTAAATTAAATTAAATACGAATTTAATATATGAATTAAATTAAATACGAATTTAATTTCCCATATGAATTAAATTAAATTAAATATGACTTGTATTCACCGATCAATAAAAAAGTGAAAAAACGACAACTTTCCTTCGATTCTCAATGGGAAATTCGTGTTTGTCGGACACGAATGAATCTCTGGTGTTCCGCGTTGGGTTCTCGCGACGGACATGTGCGATATGGGGAGAGCTCGACATTTACTTTCGGCAGGAGCAAGTATCGCCCTACATATTCGTCGAGCAATCTTGAAAATTAGCATAACAGCAGTCGAGCGAGAGACCAATTCCGGACACCTTGCCTGCTCGATACCCAGGACCCATTACTTATTTCCACCTTAGATCCACCGCGCTATCGGTATATTAGCATTACGTTCGAGCGTACAACGCTGTGCTGCACATTCGGCCAAGGCTGCAAGCCGGCAGCCCAGTGCTGTGGGGCTCGTCTCAAAGGAAAAAAAAAAGGACGAGAGAGCCCGAGAGCGATGCAGAGAGGGTGCAACCCTGGCGTGGGTAAGCCCTTCTCCAACTGAGAAATCTCGGCCCTTGCTCTTTTTGCACGAACATCTCATCGCATCCAACATTGTCATCAATACTCGCGTCTGCGACTCGTCGAAATTATTCCCAAATTATTCCGAGCGATAATTTGGCAGATCATGACCCACTTCCGGTGAAATAGGTAAACATTTGAAAATATTAAAAATGGGTGAATATAAGTGTGGGCCCTGTCATTCCTAGGTCGAGACAGTTGACATCAAAATCATCAACTTTCCACATGTCGCCTGTAGCAACATCGAATGTCGTCACCCCCCGTTCTTTTGACATCGAGCGTAATTGGGTCGAAATATTTTCGTAAAAAAGTGCCAGATAGCGGAGGACCACTATTCAGATGGGGTAGAAAAAATAAAATTGTGGAAGTTCATTTGAGGAAAACGATGACGTTGATAAAGGATGACGATGGGGGGAGGGGGGATGTTAGCCGTGTGAAATTGTACGATCGTCGCTCAGGAGAATCCTTGATGTCACACGATCATAGAATCAATCAAAGAGGACAACTTTTTTTCACGCTTTTGTAGCACGAGTACTACGTTCATCCAGCGCGATTCTAGCGGTGTGGGAAAAAAATTAGCATCGCGACGTGACCCGCGATCGACGAATCCTTTCGATATGTATGCAAAAATATGTAGGTTTTTGGGCACAGGTACGAAGTATAGGTAAACAAGGGATTCGGGGTCCATAATTTGACGCTGCGACCGCGGCAAAGACGATTGCGAATATTTCGATCGGATCGATGACTCGAATAATTTTTGGCCGTGGGAAACGCCTTCCTCACAATTTCTCAGACCAACAAACGCTTTTTTTTTATGTTTTTTTTTTTGTTTTTATTTTTTAATGTATTCTTGGCCGAAAACGTCTTTTTTCGAGACCGCCGTGGTCTCATCTGAGATTCCGAAAAATTGTGATTTTTCGAACGGGAGCAGGACTAGTGAGGCGCGTAGATTAGAGGGGTTGAAAACACGTATGTAGATGTGACGCGCGACCCCCTGGACGGACGTTCGCATTATGTTTCGGCTAGGACAGAACGAGATTTTGTCCCATAATGGACCGTGCCGTTATGCTCTTAGAATCTAAAACCCTTGGCCCGTATAGACGTATTCTTTCCTTCTAGTTATTATTATTCTACCGGTTTTTGTATTAAGAAACATCCTTGCATTATTTACGAGGTTTGGCTATTATGCCAGTCGAAGCAACTTTACCTTTGTGCGTGATATTCGCCAAAACCCACTTGCAAAGGCAACGCTAGTTATTTAAAAAAATGTGCGTGAACAAAAAAAAGTATTCGCATACTTCGCTTTCTCGTGCATTTTCTAAACATTTCAGTTACTGTACGTTACTTGTATCAATGTTAATACACTGCATTAAAATTACGGACAAGGTGCCAAATAAATTATGAACAAATATTTCTTTCGCATTATTTTATTGTTACTAATCTTCGTTTTTCGGGAAGAGACATTTTTAAAAGGCTTTCTGTACCAACAGTATTCTTATATTAGTTTTATTATATTGTATTGAGATTTCCATTTTTTACGAATTTAGTTACGAAGCAATTAAATAGTGGGAAAACGTTCTTTCTTTTCGGAGTGAAATTTCAAAAAGGCAATGTGTACTGAGATTTTTCTTACATTAGTTTGAGTATTATATGTATCCGGAGCTTTCCTTTTTTTCTCCAAATTTAGTACGAAAAAAAGCGAGTGCAAAACGTGTTTAAATGTTCGTCTATGAACTCTCAATGAAGAAGTAAAAAAATTCCAATGCTCATCTGAAAATTTCCGAGCGTTCACTTTTCTTATATTAGTTTTCTCATTATCTGTTGTACATGGAGGTTTCCATTTCTTCCGAATTTAGTAGGAAAAAATTAAACAATGGAGAGGAATTCTTTTTTTCGAAGAAAGATATCAACAAGGCCGTCTGTGCCAATATTTTTTTCATATTATTTTTATTACTGTTATTATCTACATATATATATATATATATGAAGGATCCTTTTTTCTCCAAATTTGGCACGAAAAAGGTGAGTAGGAAATATTTTTGAATTTTCGTCAATGAACTATAAGTAATGAAATAAAAAATTCCAAAGCTCATCTCTCGTCTGCATTGAAATTATCAATGCGAAATTTGACATTTCAGTCCAGACAGCAAAAAAATCATAATTTTGAGTAGTTGTAATCCAATACGTGTATTGGACTCGAAGGCGAAGTGCGGAAAACGTTTTTTTAGATTTCAATGTGTCGAATGTCAACTTTACTGCGTGCGTCCAAGCATCGATATATTGAAAGATGTGTCCATATTTATTTGTTTCACAATTTTATCTAAAGTTTTATACATTTCTAGCGAGGTATCCAAATAACATCGCTAGTGATAAATTTCCATTTTCCAGAGTGCACAAAATTTGTTTGCCCGTACCACTGGATCTGGCGATAAAAAAAAATTGCCACGATTCATAGAGTTGGATATTGCGAATGTGTCTACTTACCGCAGGATCGGTGGAATCGGGTCGCGGAAACGAGTAGAGGCTGGCGAGTCTCTCGTAAAGATTGGCTCTCTCGTAAAGACTCTTGAACGGATTTCTCGTGCTGAAGAAGTCCAGATCAACGTCGAGAACGTAAGGTGTATCCTTTTCCGGAAGATATTGCCGCAGAACGCCGCACACGGAAGCGAAATCATCCCTCTGGAAAGGGAAGAAAGATTAGAAGGAGCAAAAGATGACAGGTTTAGGCTGGGGATCTACATTGACAGATTCGAAACGATATTCGCTCTATAGGTTTCCGTTTACCCGGTTCAGCTGGCTACGGATTAAGGGGGGTAGAAATAGAGGCAGGAAGAGAGGCAAAATACCTGCCTGTGTACGCGGTGAATGCAGCAGATACGTGAAATTATTTTGTTCGGCTAGTGGCTCGAAAACCATACGAGGGAAAAAAAAAGTTCCATCAACGGACGTGGTGAATGACACCCCTGCCGAGGACGAGTGACGGTGGTGGTAGGGGGTGGTTGATATCTCTCGTATCCTATTTCCTATGTGCGGAGTGTGTGGAGAAGTTGGTGGGAATTTGGACCAGTATGGTCTGCCTGCGATGGTTCACCTCGAATAGAGGTGAACTTTTGCCTTTTTTCAGTCTAAGCGGTCACCCATCCAAGTACTGGCCAACTCTGCTCGTAGGACGTCACCCACTGCTATCAATAGATAGCACCTTCTATGAATTGCAACGGGTACAATTATCGTTTAATGGGCTACATCTTCCTGGGTCAAAAATGGCATTTTCCAAAAAGATTTTTATTCGATAGTATCACCTTTCAGCTATATTCGCTGAAAATTGTATTGAGATATTCCTAAATTTGAATGAATGACAGCTTCTAAAAGTCGACCGGGTGAGTGGTAGCAGCACCATACTTTGAACTTTGAACGCGTTTTTTTCGAAACACTGTTTTTAAAGTCGGTGGACATGATATCTCGACAACCACTCGATGGATCGTTTCCAAATTCACAGGGTGTACAGTGAGAAATATTCATAAGTCGTTGACGATCTCCCATGTTGAAAATTCATCTTAATTTTTTAATAGTTACGTAAAAATGACCACTTTTCTCCTATATTTTGTATACTCGACTTTCAATTCGTAGTCACATGGTTGAAAGAAAATTATTTAAAACATAAAAAATCGTCAACGACTTGTACTTATTGTTAACTTGAATAATCCGTTTGGTCTTTAGATTTTGGATGGACCGTTTAAGCTGGAGAGTGTCCACCGCCAGAAGTCGCGGAAAAAATTCCATCATATACCGGTGACCATATTTTAATTTTTTTTTAAATTTTGTTTTGGTGATTTTTTTTCTTCAAATCTTTCAATAACACCGTTGTGTTGAAGAAAATGCATTTCTTTTACAATGACCGTTTTCCAAAAAAACGAAAAAATTTGTTCGGGCCTCTAGGTAGATGTAGCCTCTAATTCATTTACATTCATGTTTTGTAGAACTATCACTAAAAGGGTTTTCTTCCCTTGGCCTCGTCACGATAGCCTTAGAAGACAATTCGACTGACGCAGATTCGTTCAAGTTGAAATTCCATTTCACCAACAGGTCCAAATTCATGCCAATTTTTGTACGTGCGCCCGAGCCCGCGCTGAAAACTTTTTCGACCGTCGAATCGCGGGGGCTTGGCCTCACTCGAGGCTTTTTTTTCGCTCACTCGCTGGAGTCCCAGAGAGAAGCGTGGTAAAAAAAACAATGACCATGCCCGAATTAATCCTGTTAGAATTGATACTCGAGCGGCCGCTACCCGCGGTCCCCTTGCCCCTTTCGCCAACGGTCCCGAAATCGCAATTTGCATGCACACGTTCGTCGAACAATGAAATATAGAATGGGAGGAGGAGGAGAGAGAGAGAGAGAGAGAGAGAGAGAGAGAGAGAGAGAGTTGGCGGTATGTGTGTATGCATTATATCGCATAGGTATGACTACAGAGGTTCTCAAAATGTAATTTACAAATTTTTGTGCAGTAGCCCAAAATAAATCGTGCTCGGATGGATAAATTGCCTGTCAAAATTTCATTACTGTTTGTATTCTTCGCTTAGGAGACTTCGCGATTCGTTCTTTGATGAATTCTTTCCAGCATTAAAAAAAAAGTATCAATAGCCCAAAAATACCTTCTCGAACGCATATTAGTCAATTATTTAAAACAATAATTACGAGAAATAATTAAAAGAAATAATCACGAGGAATTATTGATAAAACTAATTACGCGAAATGACTGAGAGAAATAATGAGGAATTATTGAGCCGGATCATTAAGACAAATGATTGGGAGATATAATCATGAAGGATTATCTATAAAAATAATTACGTGAAATGGTTGGGAGAAATAATTGTGAGAAATCATTTAATGAAATAAGTATGACAAATAATTGGTATGAAAATCATTATTATAAAAAAAAGATAAAAACATTTTTTTCGACGATAATATCGTTCGTGATCATTTTCCGATTTCGGATTCGTATTAAAATTAGTTCACAATTACATAACGCCTTTGATACGCTTCCGGGATTTTGCAATCAAACCAATTGTCCCCTGGATCTAAAACTAATTTGCCACCGACTATTTTCATCAAACGCAAGTTCGAGGGGCTTTGATTCTGCAGGAGTTGCCGCAATTTTTATCTTTTCTCCGCAACAATAACCACAAATTTAATAACAGCTACTATAATAATTTCAATACGTTATACTCGAATTCTTGATCTCGTGTATTTTTTTTAATTTTCCAGCCACGGACCTCGATCAACAGAACGAACATTTTTTTAAATCTGGCTTCCCGAAATGTGCGCGGAGGAACGAGGTCCTCGTTTGACATGAATGGAGAAGAATTATTAACGGTGGCGCGTGTGCGATCGGCACGCGATCTCGCGCCACGCAATTAAGACGAGTGCGCGCGAGCGGAGAACGAGCTATGCAAATGGGGGCATTGTCTCACGGCGTGTAAGTTTCGAGGCGAGCGAGCGTTGTGCGGCAAAAGTGCTATGCCGCTGCTATGCTCGAGACATACCTCGAAGAATTCCCTGGACTACATTGCGATCGCATTTACACGCGTATATGAGCCACCCGATTCCCCGAATAGTCTAAAAGCGCGATTAAATTAAATTTAATGACTATATATATATATATATATATATATCGCCCTCTCTCTCTCTGTCTCTCTTGTTTTTGTATGGATCGCACGAGCACTCGCACAGTACGTACATTCACTGAGCGAAAATAACGCAATCGTTAATTTGCGGATACGACACAAGCGAGGACTCCATGGACAAAGGTCTATTGTCTTATTAATTTGAAAATTGAAATGTTATCCGCGAGCGTATAAATTTATCGCATCCAATAAGAATAAAAGTAACGACGATTGAATGGTATTAGTCGATACTTTGTGTCCATTTACATATATACACAGATATATATATATATATATATATATATATATATATATATTCGTAAAATGAAAATGCATATAGAGGGTGTCGCATTTCCTAATGCACGACCATGTAAATGGGGAAATGGAATTGGATTGAAACAATTCGTATGATGGTTTCGAAGAGGCCATTTGGTGGAGATATAACTAACTTGTATATATATATATATATGTGTGTGTGTGTGTGTGTGTGTGTGGGCATGTAGGTATGGGTGCCTGTGTAGGTTTGTAACCTATCTATAAATGCCCATAATCCCTCTATTTTGAACATACCTACTTGAAATTCGCAAAGGATATTTTCAAACTGTAATATTTTGAGAATCCGTCGAAAACCGAAAATCGATACTTCCAAAAATTTCAACTAGGCCCTCAAAATGGATATTCGATAATTTTTTTATTTCGCTAACGAGACCAAATGAGCATTGTTCCTCATTTGGCATTTAATTATCTTCATTCTGCTGTACTCAAAATAGAATTCTGATATTTTGTCCAGAAAGGTCAATTTTTCTGGTAGGAATACTACTCACCACATAAATACGCTATATTTTTCTCCGAAGAGGATTAAAAAAAAACAAAATCATGCCTTATCCGTCGTAAAAATCTCCGTGCAAGACCCTTAAGAAGCACGTGGCGACCTTATAATTGCCACCCTGTACATATCTGTGTATGTATAAATAAACAAAAAAAGCGCGGCGATATTAATAAACGTTACGCGAATCCTTTTTATAGTTATTGGATAAATTTGATATATCTACATGAGAATCGTTAAAAAAGCAAAAATTGGACGGACGCGAAAAAGTGGAAAGAGGAATAGGAAAAAAAATCTGCAAAAAAATGAACGGAAAAAAATCGTTTGCGCACAGAGGGCGGTACCAACTCACAAAGCCAGCGCCAATTGGCAGGATTGTGGTTGGCAAAAGTTTGGCGGAATATCTCGTATATATACGTGCAATAATAGCCGTCGAATATGTGAGAACTCGCTAGCCACAATTCCCTGAGACTACAGAGAATGGGGTGAATATTGCGGCTGACAGATGCATCGGATATCGAACCGCATTGTTCTTGCTCAGAAACACGAGCTCACGTGTGATACACCGCATCATCTGTACCGTAGGATTTTCGCTTGATAAAAAATAATAAAACAGGAGATGAAAAAAAAATACTCGAATGGCGTCGTGCTCCAACGGGCGGAATATTTCGTCTCCTGTTAAGGTCCTATCGACAGGCTTCAATTCATCGGAATTTCATAATTTTTTTTTTCAAGCTTCACTAAATATATTAATAATCGTCTCTGTAAAATTTGAGGATCGGTTTCCGATCTTATTACAGGGAAAAAAAATATAAAATTTGCGTACTTTCGTGAAGGAATCCCGAGACGACACACAAAAACCCCATTTCCGGTCGCTACATAAGTGTATACAATAGTGGGAATCCGTCAGATTCTTAAAAATAATCAGATCTACATACTCAAAACGTGTAGTAATCCAATGGTCTCAGAAAAAGAAACGCTTATTGACCTAATTTTCATGTAATATCAAGTTTAATTTGAACTTCCGGTATTGGATTTACTATCACTTGCTACGATGAAGAGACGTGACAGCAAAGCAACAGCTGACTGTAGTCGTAACCTCATCTCCCTCATTCGAATTTCCACACATATTTCATTTTTAACCGACATATTTCGCCGACACAAATTTTCCACGCTTTTTTACCAGTCGGGGCCCAAATACAATGCTTCACATTTCCCGGGCCTGACATCGTTTTGACAGATCGACGTTGAAAGCATGGATGTTAAACTCGCCTGAATGAGTAAAAAGAGACGGAGATAGAACCAATGTTGCCAAATATCAAACCTAGAAATATTACGCGAATCGTTGGAATAGCTATTTTTTCATTTTTCTAATTAAATGTGAACATTCATTAAACAGTTTACATATAGAAAATTTTGGTTATTACAAATTATTTTTTTTGCATATGTTAAAAATATATATTGTACAGGTCTCAAGTATGAACAGTGGTATGACTAGTGTGAAGCGATAGGACTACCTTCATACCCGCGACACATTCCGCGAGAATAATCTCCCGCGAGATTATTCATTGTTCTAATTATAGAACAATGAACAATCTCGCTTATGTCACTCTCATGGCATGTTGCTGCTGGCGCTTATCGTAAACTCGGAGAAAAAAAACATGTGAGAGGAACCGAAACGCGACTCCGGTCGTTCTGACTTGGAAAATGTATTTTTTGGTTTTTATTCGATTCGTATTTTGATCCTGAAGAAAACATGTTCCCACAAAAATTCGGATTTTTAAGACGAGGACGCGAACTTCGGGAGGTAGTAAAAAAAAAATTCATGATCGGTGAAACTCGTTTCCAGCAGACTCATATTTTGCAACAGAAGCATCAATACTCCAAATACATTTGCTGCAATTATTGTTTCAATTAGTTTCTTTTTCCGTGGGAGCCTTAAATAGGGGTGAATTATCATGAAAGCGTCAATCAATTACAGCCGGTGGAAAAGAGGGCTATTTTAACTGGTTTATTCAAATTGAGAATTATATGTAAAAAAAAAGTGTTCAGTTGAAATTAATTTATTACGATTATCAAGGAGTGCATTTCGTAGAATGAAGGAGCAACCCCCGATTGCGATCTCCACTTCAACGCACGAGAAGTACATATTAATTATCAATAGTAATATTATACTTATAATATAAACATAATCAATTATATTTATAATATAGTTATATATTTTTTAACCTATTTAATATACTTTCTATCACATCAGACTTGAGACCAATTTTTCGCCAATGTTAATCAGGTTGCAAGCGTGCTTGAAAGTGGTGGTCATCACTTCAAGTACCTGTTATCGGAGCAATTGTGTGTGCCGTTCTTTTCAATCTCTTCTAGGCTAAAAACATTGACATTTCTTTTTTTATCCATCTCTTATACTAAATTTTGATCGATCGTCTAGAAATTTGGTGTGTGAACTTATTTTTTGTTTCTTAATGAAGTTCTTAAAGAATAGTCCCGTTTAAAAAATGGAAGTGAAATTAAAATCACCAGTCGACGATCCCCTTCGAACTATGTAAAATTGAAGGTACCACTAGATGCCCCCGTCGAACTATGCAATTTTTGTAGGAAACGTTTTCCCCTCGTTCTGATAGGTTGGAAAATTCTTCTACTGATAAATTTGTTGCCCCACCCCATATATATGCATATATATACTCACACTAGTGGAAATAATTCTAGACACTTTTTTTCAAAGTTGTATTTACTAATCATTCTAACGTTCTAATCACTGATGTTTTCTACTCTCATCAAAGTAGGCATATTAAAGCAAATATTAAGTAGAAGCATTACAGATAAAAACAAAAAATCACAGTCTCATTTCGACGTAGCAAACTATACAATTTCTGCGTACACATCAAAAAAGGAAATTTCGATTAAAATTGTCAACAATTAATTCCGCTCGTGTATATACCACACAATTACTACAGACATACAGAAAATCTCTGCGATTATTTTTTCCCCACTCCGAGGCATAACTTTAAAAATAATTAAATAATCAATATTAAATTCACCGCAATCCGCACCCGCCCCCCTCCGACGCCGAATCGCCATCGATAAATAAATATAATTCACGATCCATCAGCAATCGCCCCACGGCCAGTCCGCCAAGGCGTCGCGTCCTGATATAAGAAAATCCAATTTCGCCCACCCGACGAAAAATAATAAATATTGCAAAAATCCAATCCCCCCCCTTTTTCCATCTCCCCAACGAATTGTCACGAGGAACGGCGAAGATCATTGATCCGACGAAAAAAAAAACCAGTTCGCACGTTACGAGTCGGCCAATAATATGGTTGGTGCAAACCGCACGGCTGGCGTCGCGACACACTTTCTTTTTTCATTTCTTTCCTAGAGATGTGTAGCGCGACGAGCGCGCGTCGTCGCGATCGACGTGGACGAGGAAAAAAATCGGGGTCTATCGGTATTCAAGTTCGGTGTGGGCGCATCCGGTACATACGCGAGAATCATGCGCGGAGCGTTGTCTCTCGTTGCGTTACATACTCGTGCACAAGTTGACCGGTAAAATTCTGACGAGCGCGCGTTGCATTATGTATTTGTCGAAGCCGTTGCGGTCTCGCTCGCCGTACAGCGAGAAAGGCAATGCCACGCTGATAAGAATAGATTCACGAAGAATTCTCTATGAGCATTGCGTTCTCTCTCCAGAGAAAGAGAGGGGGAGGCGCAAGAATTATTCGAGCGAGGGGTAAGGACGAGGCCCGGGAGATGACAGACGACAGAAACGTCGCCCATGAATGAAAAGAAAAAGATCGAATAAAGAGTGGCGTGTTTGTACACGTAGAGAAAATATACGTGTGTACTCGTGTGGGTAGGTGAAAGAATCGAGAATGCGACGTTACGATGTGGCGATTTCCGGTCAGGAAGTATAATGAATTGCAGGTATGCCTTGTCTCGCCGTGACGATCTTTCTCTCTATCCACACGTTCGCCTTTCCACATTCTAGATACGCGTTCGTTCCTTCAAACGTGGATGAAATTCTGCCCATTTTCATTTTCGAGCAACCCCAACGTATTTATGAGCATCTCCTGAATATTTCCGTCGCTTGTGGATGACCGGAAAAAGCTCGTGCGTCTACCGATGCTGTCGAAAGCAATCTGTACGCTGCGTTGGTCGGGATTACGTGTTTGTGGGATCGATACTGTAACCGTGTGTCTTTGAAGATTTTATCGTCTATAGGATCGACGTTTTTTTTTCTCTCGAGCTGCCGGAACTTTCTTCGTCGCGCACTGGGCTACCGGAAGTTCTTGGGCACGCACGCGGGTCACTGTCATTTTGGAAAATCACGCACGCCGTTGTTGTCCTTTTGGAAAATGGATAGCAGAGGACGTGGAAGACCGGACGATAGTTCGCGATGGAAAGCCTAGGGTGTATATTTTTGTATATTTCCCTGGAGTTATTTTTTTTTTTATTATCAATGCGAAATCCAAATCCATGCAACGCTACTGATTTCGGTGGGTTAACGGTAGGACCGGTTAGGGTAACCCGATAAGAACCCAACAAAAAATTGGGCTTACCCGAGGCAGAACCTGACAGAACCCAAAGAAAACCCTCGAAGATCGTTACACACCCTATAAGAACCTGACAGGGAAGCCCGATAATGACCCAACAAGGAATTGGCTTGACCCAGCAATGAACTGTACAAAAACCCAACGTCAATTTCTAGTCGGGTAGTGACAAATAACGATCAATCATTATTGCAACTCTGGTTCCGTAGTGTTCCCAGTCCGCGGTACCGGTTCACCTAGCAAACCCGCGCAAACAAAAAGATCGGCAGAATAACCGATTCGACTTTGCAATAGTGCAAAACTCGATAGGCACAAAATGAAAAAGAAAAAAAAAACGATAAATGCATCTTGCCGTAGGCCATCGACTTTTCCGGTGCACTGCAAATATTATCGAAAAATGTTGCGGAACGGGCTGCCCGTATCGGCCGCGAAAGAAAGAGAGTGCCGAGGGTACGAAAGAAGCGCGAAGCAGCGGAATGGAATGGAAGACGCCGATCTTACCGGCGCGGCGCTGACTTCGGAATACCGATTCTTTCCTGTTACTTTTTTTTTCTTCTTTTTCACCCTGCTGAACGCGTTAGCGCATAACTGCATCAGGCTTGGTGCATGAACGGCACCGCGCGCGGTAGCGTTCGCCAGGAAACTGCGAGCCGAAGCGCTACGCCGTGTCCGACACAGAACTGCCGCGCAACGAGCCATTGTTGTTTCTTCCCAGTGCACTCGCGGTAGCAAAACCCAGCCGCGTTCGAGGGAGCCCGCTCGGCCGCCCTGATACACGCAAAGCTTCTTCTCTAAAAGGTATCATTACCGGCAATTAAGCGTGTCGATGTACTTTGGCCGTTGTACGGCCGATGGTGAAAAATACGAAGAGAAAAAGAGAAAGTAGTGGTTGGGGAGAGGGAGGGAGGGAGGGAGAGAGAGAGAGAGAGAGAGAGAGAGAGAGAGAGAGAGAGAGAGAGAGAGAGGTGCATCGATAGGGGACGAGGGTGAATGCATCGTACGCGGAGGAAATCCCGCCTGCACCAAGAGCCCCAACGCAGTGGCTACATCCTTGTCTTCCAACCCCACCTCGCAGCCCCTTCCGTACTGGAATGTTATCGTTAAATTGTAACGAGCTTGGTGATGCATGCCCACAGTCTCGTGATTATACTTTTACAGTGTGCGTGCGCCGAGCCACCGACTACTTTCTTTTTCCGTTTGCTTCCCTTTGAATTATACAGGGTGTCCTGTACTTAACGCGTTACCCCCACTTGTAGCGCAGAAAAGCCCTTTTTCATAAATTTTTTTAAAGAAAACTACAAAACTTTTTTAATCGGTCAATATACCATCTTGAAGAACACATCTTGAAGAACTTTCAGTAATTTTTTTATTGAAAAATATTACATTGTTTAGTGGAAAATGGCCGTCAATGAAATAATGTTTTTATATACACGGTTTGCGGTGACCAACATTGCGGCGAAGTGGATCATCTGAAAAAAAAATGCGGATGGATTTAGTCAAATATAAGTATAAACTAGTCTTTAATCGAAGGATTTTAAAAAATATTCATTTTTCACAAAATGGCGGACAGTCAAAGTTAACGGTTCGATTTTAACGAAAAAAACAGGCGTTTTTTGGCTATAAAACGGCCATTTTTTTCGAAAAAAAAATCGAACGATTAAAGACTACATTTTTATGTATTAAATAAGCCTGCAAAATTTCAAGAAGATCGGTTCATTAGTGTTCGAGTAATCTTGGTCACCGACTTCAGAAATGCCATTTTGAGAAAAACGCGTTTAAAGTTTCAATTAGCCGGTCGTTTACACAACGGATTCTTCTCTTTCAATGCTCATATCTCAGTCAATTTTGTTCGGATCGACTTGAAATTTTCAGGACATATTCTCAGATACTGATACTTCAAAAAAATGCTATAAAAAATCGATTTTTTCAAAATCGCAAGTGGGGGTAACCCCTTAATGGATAATCCTGCAATTGTCGATTAGTCAGGTCATGTCCTACAGTATGGTGTCTCGGGATGAACTGACATTTTAGTTCATCAGTAAAACGTATCATTTATTTGAAAAGTACAAATATTTTTGGTTCAGGGGCCAGTCCATTGTGAAAGTGTCAAATTTTCGATTTGACAATTTCACTTGAAGAAATCGATGATGATGAGCAATCAGAAGGGATTTTGTACGGTGCAGGAATTGCCGATTGAGTTTAGGTAAGAGTCTTTCATAGTATACACTTCAAACGCGTTTTTCTCGAAACAACGTTTTCAAAAACTAACTCCATCGTATCTTTAAAACTAATGAACTGATTCTCTTGAAATTTGAACCACATATTGCAAACATGATGCGCAACGAGATGATTCTCGATGGTTTTAAAACTTTGATTTTTACTCTTTTTTTGCGAAAAACTACGAAAAACGCGTTTTTTATACTTTTTTCGTTTTTCGTCTGCCATTTTTTTATTTTTTGATAAAACTTTATATCCGAGGGTCATTTTGTGGCTGGTCTCATACTGAATCTAATGGACTTTGATTTTTTTGTTTCAGACAAGCCGTTTCCGAGTTGTGATGAAGCTACCTAGCCCTACTATTTTTGAGGCGTTACGTTAAACTATTTTTTAAATGTATTTCAAAACTCTATTTATCAAGCCCAACAACTTTTATATACATATCTTTTATGAAATTCTCCAAAAAAATCGCGAAAATAGCCTTTTTTCGTGACTCTAAAGTGGACTGGCCCCTCAAGAGGTTGCACGTAAACATCGAAAATTAAGTGATTTTTCGCGATTTTTTTTTTTGACAGAAGGACAAGTAAGGGGATAATGATAGTCGAGGATGTTATTAGTCGCATCTTCAAGTGAAGAGAAAATTATATTATAAAATTATACAATATGGCGACGCTGGAGACATTCTCGCGAGGCATGTTGAATTTTGAGACGCTCTGCGGCACGCAGTTTAACTGACGCAAATTTGAATTGGGAAAAAATAAAAAGAATTCTATTAATTTACATGAGTATGGCTAGTGAAATACGTAGGGAATTTTGAAAATATGAATTTTTGTGTAATTGGCAAGCATTGAAAGTAAAAAGTCAATTGTCAATAGAAAAAAATGACAATCATTTGTTAATAACTAATGCTATGATTAACTCATTGAAAATCCCGCACGTATTTTACTTCGGAATGTTATTTTAAAGATGTGCTCAAAATTTGGAATGAAAAAAATGAAAATTGTTGGAGTTATGCTGCGTGTCTTTTTGAAAAAAAGTGTTCCTTGGTTTTACAGGTACCAAACTTTTCCGCCCCTTAATTTAGATGGTTCAAAGTATGCAGTCATTATGTTAATGTGATTTTGGAATGCGAATAATAATAGTGTCACTGATGCTGATGGAAGAAATAACGATGATGATGATTAGTGTTATTCGTATTATTGTGATTATTATTATAACAATAACACTAACAAAAGAAGACAATAATACCGATAGTTATAATGACATTAATATGACAATAATAATTAAAATTCATCATTAAAACATTTTGATGTGGCTATAATACCTATTGTTATTATTACGTATTGATATATTGACATAACTATAAATATAACAAAGCGATAACGATAATATTAATAATAGCCACATTATTGCACATATCGACGGCATATTCTAGTCGAGAGAATGTAACGCATTCATTAGGGACGTTTTTTCCGGCTTGGAAAAAGAAAAACAAAAAACATTTTTACTGTGTCTTTATTGGTGTTTCAAGAACTTGAGAGAAAAGTTGAGTGCGAAAAAAAAGAAATTTTAAGTGATCGGCTTTGAAATAAGGTAATAAAAAAAGGGTTGAGGCGGTTGACGTGATTCCAAAGCTCTCATTCATCTGAAACAGAAATCGATCCAATTTCTTTATCGATAAGAATGTAATTATGGCAGGTACTAAACAGAACAAATATGGTGACTGTCTGAAAAAAATTAAGTTTCGCCCGATTTTTTTTAATAGCTATAATGACATATCATACTTTCATTATATTAATCAACCAGGTCTGCCTCGTAAAGTGTGCCTTCCGCGATTTCCAAATTGTGATTTTTCTGAAGCTCGTTCTTCTCTGCGAGCAGTTCTAGTTTCTCTAGAAACTTCTGCATTTCGTCGTTTCGATCGGTCGATCCTATTCTGGCCTCGTTTTTTGGCATAAAAAATGAAAATTTCAAAATTTCCATTTGAGGATAGATGATTGACAGACTATATTTTAAAAAAGCCAGAAATAATCGTATTTTCAATTTTCTAAACTAAAATAGTGCCTTACGAAGAAGTACAATAACAACAATAATAACAATCTGTAGATTTAAATTATTATATGATAGTAATAACAATGTGTACATATTAATTATTACATAATAACTTAATATCATATAATAATAATTTATTATTATATTATAATAATTTATTATTGTTGTCATTATTTTCATGATTGCTGTAGATGCTGTTGCTATTGTTATGATAGTAATAATTATTACTCGTAATTAGAATGATCAAAACATTAATTAACAATATTATTACTAATTTATACTACTTATTAATACAATTAATTATAATACTTGGTAATACTTACCACTAAATAATATCATTATTATCACTATTATATCATTATTATCATTATTATCACTATTATAATCATTATTATTATATCATAATAATCAATATTAGTATTGTTATAAAATCTGATACTTTTCTCGTTAATATTAGTATCCTCGTAGGTGATCGAAAAGTTGAAACCCGGCCACATATTATTTCGAAAAACTCCCGCAAATACGTGACAGTGATAAAAAAAAAGAATATACATATATGTAAACTCTGCATCGAGCATTACTTGCATCCCTATGAATATCGGACGACGTGCCGGATGATTTTTTGTAACCCTCCCGCGGGTGAATGTAAAGCCAAGTAACGTCCTTACCTCAAGGCACATATGTTCTCCGTGAACATTTTACAAGACCATGAGTAACGGTATAGTACAGAGGGCGTTTGGCGTCGACTTTGCGTAATCGGAAACGAGAAGAGAGGTTATATTCTCGAAGTTTTCTTCTCGCTTTGCATCGGCCCGCACGGCCCGACGAATGCAAGATCATCGACGAGTGCGATTTCTGCGAGCTGCATTTCCCTCGATGGAGAAATGAGAAGGACGTAACTTGCTCGCTGGTCGATGCACGAGTGCGACACGATTTACGTACGTTTCGTACTTGCAGCACTGGGTCGGTTGGCGTACACATGTGGGTGTTTGCGAGCGCGCGGAGGACAGGCAACTCGCCCCCTGTGGCATTAACATTGGACAATTTATGGCTATAGTTGCTAAATTGGTACATTCCGAGGTATTAGTCGCGTGGGAACGGAGACTGTTCGATGCCTCTATATTACAATCGATTCGTACAGAAACGAGGTATAGGGTAGCTGCATGTAGGTACATGAAGGTACGCATATTTACATGTGAATATATACACACACACACACACACACACACACACACACACACACACACACACACACACATATGTACAGGGTATCCTGTTATATATGGATAACCCTGCAACTGTCGATGGGTCAGATCATGTCCTACTATATGCTGGAATTTCAGTTTAGTAAAAATTCCAACAACTGACCGACCTATGACGTTTCTTGTCGAGGGTGGGCGATCTGACGCACTCATCCCTGACGAGAGAAACGAAGAGAGAGAAAGAGGGAAAGAGAGAAATAAACTTGTATTATTTCCAGTTGAACAAAAAAACAGCAAGCTATCATGATTACGGGATAACACCACTCTAGCGGCAGAAAATAAGGCCTCACTTTGACAATTTATTTTGGGAGTATGAAAAAAGGAATAGGATTTCTTTCGAGAGGGTTCATTTAACACATATTAAGAGGTTACCCCCACTTGCGATTTTGAAAAAATCGTTTTCTTATTGCATTTTCTTGAAATATAAGTATCTGAGAATATGTCCTGAAAATTTCAAGTCGATCCGAACAAAATTTACTGAGATATGAGCGTTGAAAGAGAAGAATCCGTGAATTGAAGAACTGAAATTGAAACTTTAAACGCGTTTTTCTCAAAATGGCATTTCTGAAGTCGGTGACCAAGATTACTCGAACACTAATGAACCGATCTTCTTGAAATTTTGCAGGCTTATTTAATACATAAAAATGTAGTCTTTAATCGTTCGATTTTTTTTTTCGAAAAAAATGGCCGTTTTATAGCCAAAAAACGGCCGTTTTTTTCGTTAAAATCGAACCATTAACTTTGACTGTCCGCCATTTTGTGAAAAATGAATATTTTTTAAAATCCTTCGATTAAAGACTAGTTTATACTTATATTTGACTAAATCCATCCGCATGTTTTTTTCAGATGATCCACTTCGCCGCAATGTTGGTCACCGCAAACCGTGTATATAAAAACATTATTTCATTGACGGTCATTTGCCACTAAACAATGTAATATTTTTCAATAAAAAAATGACTGAAAGTTCTTTAAGATGTGTTATTTAAGATGGTATATTGATCGATTAAAAAAGTTTTGTAGTTTTCTTTAAAAAAATTCACGAAAAAGGCCTTTTTTTGTGCTACAAGTGGGGGTAACGCGTTAAAGTATTGAAAGAAAATATTAAATATAATTTTCATACAAAATGGCGGCGACGGAGCCAATATTGAAAAACGTGTTTTTTTTTTTAAATCGCTTCACGGGAGGACGGTTTTCTCGTAAAGTATAAGACCTGGAACAAAAAACAAAAAAAAATATAATCTATATATTATTAGCTATGGGACTACGTAGGGATTTTTTTAACAAATTTTAAAATGTTTTTTTAACAAAACATCTGTTTTTTAACAAACAGAGACAGAGAGAGAGAGAGTGAGAGAGAGAGAGAGAGAGAGAGAGAGAGAGAGAGAGAGAGAGAGAAGAGGAATCTACGGTGGCCTCGTGTGGTCCGATCCATAGCACCAGAACTCACAAGCACCATCACCAAGCAGAAAGGCTGCACGCGGGAGATGGGGGAGGCGATAACGCGTATAAAAGGTGTATCTACATTTAGTCCGGACAGCCACCACTTTATTTCCTCGCGGGCCGGAGCGTTAACAAGTGTTTTCCAACGGGTCGGAGTTTGAAAGAGATTCGAATTCGCCCGGCGTAGATTGAGAGAGTCAGAGCGAGAGCCAGAGCGAGAGAGAAAGAGAGCGAGGGCGAGAAAGAACGAGAGAGCATCGTATAGCCGGTGCTCACCTGTGCGTCCCTCGTGTGCACTAAAGTACCCGATGTGGAAGCTCTTACACCCGCCAGTGCCATTTAAAGTAACGCCAACTGGCGCGCCAACCGGTCTTCGCGCCCGAGATGCGAAACGCGTGTTCCATTCGATGTTAAAATTAACGCGGTCTCCACTCCCCCGTCCCTCTTGCAATGCTTTCGTTATTGCGCGGATTGTGTCATTAATGAATTCATTATTCTCCCACACCGGATACCGTTTGCCGATTTCCCTACAAGCCGCGATCCAGTAGAGAACTTCATTCGAATATTAAGATCCGGGTATACCGATAGCTGGGATGCAATAATATCGGTAGAGAACTTCCTCGAAAGACGGCGTTCTAATTCGGTGCATCTTGTTGCCAAATTAAGGGCTAGCACGGCTGCAGAATTTTCAAAAAATTGATTTCTTTTAAATTGGCTTAAGTGATACTTTGAACCATCTAGATTAAGGGGGAAGAATGTTTGGTACCTGTAAAACAAAGGTCCGCAGATCCGTGTGGGTCTGCGGTGACCGTGGCTGGCCCGTGTTCGAGGCGTCGAGCGTTTTTCTCGGAACATAATTTTTCAAAACGACACGGAGCATAACTACAACAATTTTTATTCCTTTCACTCCAAATTTCGAGCATATCTTTATAATGTCATTCCGAAGTGAAATACGTACGGGATGTTCCATGAGATAATTATGGCATTAGTTATTAACAAATTATTGTCCTTTTTCTGTCGAAAATTGATTTTGTACTTTAAATGCTTGCCAAATACACAAAAATTCACATTTTCATAATTCCCTACGTATTTCACCAAAGTCTCCAGCGTCACCATATTGTATAATTTTATAATATACATTTATTTTTATTTACTTGAATATATGACTAATAACATCCTCGAATATTATTATTCTCTTACTGTTCCTTCCACCAAAAGAAAAATCGCGAAATATCACTTAATTTTGGACGTTTACAGAGGTGCCAAATACAGTGGTCCCTTAAGGAATTCGAATCCCGAAAGATCGGTTTTTTTGTTCGCCAGCCATCCGAAGTCATGCGCAATGATCTATTCGCGAAGAAATCGATTAGAAACGGATAATCAAGACGAAAGTTAGTACGTACGTGGATATTAGGGTGATGGGAAATTAATAGGCCTTCTTCTACCTTCAAGACTGTAGCAAAAAGATTTTGCATGTGGTGCGTAACAATTCTCGCTAAAAGTTAGCCCTGTAGATCGGTATTGAGGCATGACACCACATGTTTTAAAGTATTTTACCGATTTTTGCTTAAAATGATGTTATGTTATTTATTATGATATTTCGCTTAAAATGTCCTTAGAAGTCTACAAGTACGATCCTTGTCAGAAAAATCAACTTACCGATTTTATTAATTGTGAAAGAGCACTGACGATCGAAACGGGGATGACACCCATTTCCGAGCGAAAGAAAAAAAATCTTGTTTGTGGGCTGCTAATGGAACTGGGTAATATTTTCCAACACATTTCCTCGCTATTTATTTTATTCTACATGTTTTTAAGCTGAAAACATTATTTTCGGCAATGATTATGCAACCACCTGAAGTGTCTCGCGCCACCTTTTTACGTTGAGCCATTGTGCTTTGTTTGAAAGAGATATTTTTCACCGTACATTTATCTATTTTACTATGGCAAAAAAGATTATCAGAAAATCGATTTTTTTGCATCATTTTGATACATACTAGACGCAGTAACAATTATTAGCAGTAGAAATAGTTTCTGACTTATCGGACTTAGAAGAAAACATTTCCTAAAAAAGTTGCAAAGTTCGAAGGGGTCACCGAAGTCCCTCCGGAGATTTCAGGGTTACCTTCATTTTTCCAAATAGGACCACTATTTTTTGCAGAATTTTATCAAGCAACTAAAAGTAGCTTCACACACCTAATTTTAAGATGACCGATCACGATTTAGTATGAAAAATCAATAAAACAAGAACTTCAATGTTTCTAACCTAAAGACGATTTTTTTAAAACGGTGCAAACACTACGTTCTCGAAAAGCTGCCCAAAGTGATAGCTACCACTTTCAACGCACGCTTGCAACCGATTCACATTGATTGTATTTTCTTATTAAATCAATCACGTCAGTCTTAACGAACGAACAGGTTCTAATTGAGGTTTCAATAGTGTAATACTGAACAAAATCCCGATAAGTTTTACGGCTTTGTGTACGTCGTTCGCACCTAAGAAACTTATCAACTTGTTTTGGAAAGCAGTGAGAAGTTTGTAATTTCCATAATAATGTGTATTCTCTTCAATAAAAACTACTCTGACAGAACTTTCTTCCGTTAGTACAGAATTATGTTTCCCGCAAAATGTTTTCTTATCAAGAGCAAATGAAAATCACACACCAACTTGTTCTTCATAAGAAAACAATCTGCGGAAAATTTAATTCTGTACTGACAAAAGGAAATTCTCCAGTAGTACTTTTAATTGAAGAGAACCCACATTATTATGGAAATGACACACTTTTCACTGCTTTCCAAAACGAGTTGCTGAGATTTTTCGTTGCGAACGATGTCAACCGAGCTAGAACCACCGTTTGAAAATATCGCGAAATAATATGTTCATTTTGTCTTCGTAAAATGGTTTAAATGACTTTGCTGTCAACAATTGAACCCAAGACCGAAAGTCTCCATCGAAGTATAGAGGGTGTCCCAAAATTCATGCAAGAAGTAATGTGGATAGAAAACCGAGGTTTTTAATTAAAAATTAATTTTTTTATTCATTCACAAATATACAGTATAGAATTATGTATGGAATAGCATATCGGGTAAATGGCCTCCCCGGCTATGATTTGCACGAAGATCCAAATCGTTCGTGAGAATGCGCTGTAGAGAGCTTCTCAAAATATCCAATTCTTTATCACAGTGCCGTATTGATGTTCCTGGACTCTCAGCAACAGTCCTACGAACTGCTTCGATGTTTTGTGTTGAACGACTTGTTAAAGATGTTGTGTCCAAAATTGAAAATGGTAATAAAATTTTGAAAATTTGATAGGTCTTTATGTGAAACATTTGAAAGGTTGTGTAAAAATTTCACGACGATTAGGAAGCTGGCTACTGAGAAATTAAAATTCACATATTACACGCAGACTTATGGAAACTGAAGTAACTTTGCAATTATTATTTTTTTTGTTATAAAAAATTATGCCAAAAATACAAAAAAAATCAGACTTGAGGGAAAATATATTAGATTATAGCGGCAACGTTGCATAGACCGAAAGTAGCGGGAAATTTAAATACTCATTTGCGTTCACGGACGACGTCGTTTCTTGCGCCATAAAACCACTTTTGTTTTCGATGTATTTGAAATAAAAAAACGATAATTCATAAATATTTCTTCTATTTCTTGAAAAAAAAGCAAAGTTCGCTATTCGCTAATAGAATTGCTACGTTACTTCTGTTTCCATAAGGCTGCGTGCAATTTGTGAATTCTAATTTCTCAGTAGCCAGCTTCCTAATCGTCGTGAAATTTTCACACAATCTTTCAAATGTTTTACGTAATGACCTGTCAAATTTTTAAAACTTATCACCATTTTCAATTTTGGACACAACATCCTTAAACGACGGCCAGAGTATATAAGACCACTAATTGATCCAGTCTCCCAGAATTTGAAAATTAATCTCTTCATAGTTGATGAAGTTCAATCCCCGATCACACGTTGTGCGAAAACTGCGAACTGTAGCTGTCAAGCCTGCCGCTCCTTTTATAATAACCCTGAACTTGTTACGCTTTATCGCACAAATGGGGCACAGTCCAAATATTGCGTGAATGTTGGGACATCCTGTATATACATATATACATACATACATACATACATGCATACATACATATATATATATACAGGGTGTCCCATTTTTATCTTACACCTGAATTTTCTCGAAAAATATTGCTCGGACGAACTATTGTGTGGAACAAAACTTCTAGGGATTGAAGGGGGACGATTGAAAAAAATTTATTTGAGGAGCCAAATTTCAAAATGGCGACGTTACAAAGGCTGACATGTTTTTTTTCAAACGGAAACATACCGTTTTTTATTGCCAAAAAATTTGTCAGCTGAAAACTAAAAACTCTTGTTGAAAAAGTTTTTTGATAAAGTTCATAGTTTTCAAGTGAGAACATCATTTTCAATTATTTCAGATGTATCCAGGATTTGTGTGTGTGTGTGTGTGTGTGTGTGTGTGTGTGTGTGTGTGTGTGTGTGTGTGCGTGTGTTTTTCTACCCACCGTGATCAAAGTTCGTCAAGGATTTAGAGAAACACGTTTTTGGGCCTGAAAATGGCACAAACGCTATTAAAATGGAAAAAAACTATTTTTCATCGATTTTCCTCCAAAATTTTCTCATGAAATATTGTCCAAATTTGAAAACAAAAAATACGTAATATATATATATATATATATATATATATATAAGTACCCATATTACCAAAGCACGAGTGCTCTGTGAGTGCATTAAAACAATTCTCTATATACGTGTTGGCAAAGTTACGGCGTCCTGGCTCCTACGACAAACTTTCTCGCCCGTTAATTCACCTTTTGGTCACGACAACAACGAGAGGGACGAGAGGCACGAGGGGAGGACACCAACGTTGATACACCTATTCACTGCAGCCACCGATGATTTCTAATCTTTTCAAATTTATAATCGAAGTGCCGTGTCACGAAGTCGATCGTTTCCCTTCAACAATACAATATACGTAGAATATATATATATATATATATATATATATATATACAAGCGTGGCCAGTAACCCCGCGGAATCACGATTGGGTGACGTGTGGCCGGTGAAACTGGTCCCTCGATCCACGAGGCCCTTGTTCTTGTACGGGAGCGTATAAACCTAAAGTTTCCCCGACGACGACGACGACGACGAGAGGATCAACGGCGGGTCAGAGAGACTCGAAGATCGGCAACTCGCGAGCCAAACGCGAGGAATAACAATACAGGCCTGGGCCCGGTGGAACTCAACCTGAAAACTACACGCATGTGCAATCTCCCTAGCTGTATGGAACATACATATCGCGTTGGAGGATCGAGCGCTCGAGAGGAGGACGGGAAGAAAGGGAAGGTGTAGGTAATAAAAAAGGTTACATTTTGCTATGCTTGTTCCAAATATTATTCCATGTAATATTGACTTCATGTAATTATTAGTGATGGAGCATGAATCAGTGACGATTTTTTTAATTGTTGGGTCTGGAGTCATTTAGTTAATCCTTTGAATGAGTTTTTTCCAAAGTCAAGTTTCAATCTAAGCCTGAAAAAGAAACGGGGGTGGGGGCGCACAAGAAAGAATATATTTTGCTATGCTTTTTCCAAAAATTATTTCATGTAATATTGACTTGATGTCGAGATAAAAGATGGAACATGAATCAGTGATGTTTTTTTTAATTGTTGGGTCCTCGGGGTTATTTACTTGATCCTTTTGGCCCGAAAAGAGTACTTTTACATCTAGGAAAACGGTGATTAGAAGAAATTTGTCTTCGAGGGTCGTCCTCATAGCAGCCTCACAATGTATATTTTCTTCATACTAAAATGATGTCAATCACAGTGTCCACAAAATCACACAAAGTTACGCACATTCCAGTTCTCGTTATATAAAAGAAAAATTTGTTTTGCACGTTTAGATCTCTGAGTAAGCAGTTTCAAAATGTGTTGAGCGATTCTCGTGGCTAAAAGACACTTGATCAATGAAAAAATAATAAAATTCGTTGTATTCCAACGATGCGAAGTTGTGTCATCAGATGTGCTGACAGCCAACATTACATAAGTATAACGGGTTCAATATGGCCTCTCCACATAAATACAGTAGCAGTCAAAAGTCTTTGATCACTCTGGATCATCGCAAAGTTATATTAGAAAAATACAAGCCATTTTATACAGCTATATATTATAGTATCTTCGTAAAATAAGAAAAAAAAACGATTATATTATTTCAATATAATTTTGCAATTATAAAGTGAGCGCAATCTTTGAATCGTTTTTGAACCCTGCAACTGTCGATAGGTCAGATCATGTCCTACTATATGTTGGAATTTCAGTTAAGTTAAGTTCCACGGTTTTCGAGATAAAAATCATCTGCTTTTGGGTTTTCGCATGCCATTTCTAGAAATGACAACTATTTCAACCCGGTATTCAAAAAATACTCTTGGCTATTTGTTTTATCTAGAATAGTCGTCCTTTTAACCCTAAATGTTGAGGATACTTTATGCAAAAAGATCTTATCCAGAATTTTCATACAAACCAATTCGAACATCTGCCTTTGATAGCCTGCGGCGTAAAAAAATGTACTACACATATCGTGCTAATTACTTTAAAAGAGTTGCTTAGTCATTGTTGATTCATATAATTTCTAGAAATGGCATGCGAAAAACCAAAAGCAGATGATTTTTTTCAAAAAATAACAAAGCCCCAAATCTCGAAAACCGTGGGACTTTTACTAACTGAAAAACACATATATGTATACACACACACATATATATATAGCATCCAAAGGTAAAGTAGACAATATAGAATAGACTTCTCCGATGGATTTCAATATCGATTTTACATCGATCAAACTTTGCACCGGTGTGCAAGGTAGATTGCAGTTTCAGCCAAAACTTAGCTTTGAACAGAATAAAACCCAAAAAAGCAGGTTCTACATTTATGTACAATGATTTTCCGTAAGTCAATTTTTAGCCGTCAAAAGGAAATAATCCAAATGATCCGTTTTACAATACAGTGACTCGCAAGAATCAAAACGTCGTAGCGCAATTCCACTAGCGGATTAGACTCAGGATTGAGTCCTTTCACTTCTGAGCATTTTGTATCTCCGCTCTGGAAAAAGCTGTCGGCTAGTTCTCATCTCAGAGAGTAGAGATGTGTGAGTCTTATTCGATGTCACGAAGGGTTGATAAGCCATATTGCGAGAGGGAGAAAAAGTGAGGGAGAGAGAGAGAGAGAGAGAGAGAGAGAGAGAGAGAGAGAGAGAGGGAGAGAGGGCGCTATTTAATTAACGATAATAGCGCGGTCTAACAAGAGCAGCTCCGCACGATGTTTCTTTTCATTGTTTCTTCGTGACGTTCTTCAGGCCCCCCAGAATTCGTCAGGGTAATTGTTCATGGGGTCCTCGCAGTCCGCCCGCGCTTTATACCCAACGCCCCCGCACGCTCCGTATACCCGGACAACGCTTTACAAAACAATTTACCAACATATGGACTCGTATGTTGCTCTGTATGTATGTGTGCTAATGATACGAGTTACGCTGCTTGTGTTGATCGTGTTCAGCAGCTTTATCAAGTATCCTTATCGAAGCGGTGACGGCTCCACTGTCAGAATTATTGGTCGTCTATCTTTCTTTATTTCACGTTTTATTAAGGGGGGAGATTCAAGCGAGGAAAATAATGGATTATGATCATTATTTTTTTGTAAAAGAAAATAATGCTTTATCATATTTTGAGAATTAGGGTATGTCTTATTAATGGTCTTATTATGGCGGAGGTATGTCACGGTCTGGTAAACTTCATTTTCAAAACTTACGTGAAGGATACCAGAAAAACGAATCGACCGATTCTGATAAAATTTGGCGAAAATCTTCCTAACCGTATCGTCTAAAACATGATGTTAAATGGTTTGAAAATAAAAAGATTTTTTTTTTTTATTATTGCAAATTGTAGATATCTTTTTCGGAAAATTCAATCTTTTTGTTTCAAAGCGTACCATTTCATCGATTTTCAATATTTCTCACTTTTTCCTGGTTCATATTTTGCGTATGAGTGTTAGCGAAAGAAAAATATTCGGTGGTTTTTTTTCAGATCTATCCCGCCGACGCTAGGTGTCACGGCGTCTGACAACATCCGCCGCAACTCGTTTAGAATACCGTGTCATATCTTCGTCATTTTTGAAGATTAATTCTTAAAATACAATGTAATAGCCAAAAGTAGTAATAAAACGTAGCCTAAGTCTAAAAAATGGCGAGGAAATCTTTCCTTTTAAAAAAAAAGTCGTGAAAATCAGCAATTTTTTCCTCGCCCATAGGTATATCCCCCCTTAACCGACGTGACAAAATATTTCGCCTGGCTCAGTTGGAATGAGCTAGCACACGATCCGCAGTCACTCGATCGTAGCAAACCACATTTTTTTCGTCTGCTATACGTGCCGTTCACGTTATTACAATAATTGCAAATCGAAAACAATCTCCAAGCGGA
Source organism: Ophion costatus (assembly GCA_951751655.1). Taxonomy (NCBI): domain Eukaryota; kingdom Metazoa; phylum Arthropoda; class Insecta; order Hymenoptera; family Ichneumonidae; genus Ophion; species Ophion costatus. The sequence continues at coordinate 33,396,094 of OX632361.1, forward strand.
GTTTTCAATTTTTTCTTAACTTTCCATGTGTCACGCTGACAGTCGCGAGCTGTTTTCGTTTGCAGGCACGCGCGAAATTGAATATAGAACGGTTTATTTTATTCACTTTATTTCCTACGCGGATCGAGTTTCAGTGAGCTTCGGTCGCTACGATAAATCCACGAGTGAAACGATCAAGCGTCAAGTCTGCTGAAAGCAAATTGAATAACGTTGACAATTTATGGATAATGGTAATATTTTTAGATGGATGATCCTTCGTATATTTTTTTGGGCTTTTAAGATCCAGTGGCTTTCACTCTTTGGCCCACCATCGCTTAAAAATAAACATCGAAGATTGAGTCGGATAATGATCGAAGCCAATGGAAGAGTTTTAGACTGAGTATGTAGTTAGGAACTTCCATAAGGTTCTGCATAAGGGTCTGCATAAGGTTGAGATAGATGGAACATTTGGGATTTCGAAAATTCCTCTGATTAATCATAGGATAAACTAATATACCAACGAAATCTGTTATTTTTTATGTTAGATCGATTATAATGAAATATTTATACACAATAAAAATGATGGAGTATTTTCCAAATGATACGTTTTCAAATACCTAATTTTTGTAGAAATTTATCGTCACGATTTTCTCTAAAAATCCAAACAACGAGCTGCTTCCTACCTATTATATCTGGGCATAACCCATTCATTTGAATCAAGGATTTCGTGAACATTCCAAAAGTTGTCCGAGTTATGACAATTTTTGTGAAGGGTTAGATCATCTACTGTGCTACGGCAAACTGCTGTGATTTATCCTTTTTTCTTCTGCGTTTTTCTAAACAATATGTTTTGCGAAACAGTGTAGGTCGTATATCAACATTTTTTTGTCCGATTCACTTCTGATTCAAATGTCTTTTCTGATCGAAAATCGAACTTTTTTTCTACAGCTTGCCATTTTCGTAATTTTCACATTTTCCATAAAGTATGCTGTCATACAAAACTTTTATTATTATACTGAAAGTAAATTTTTTATTATGCGTTTCAGATCACCTTAGTTGCCAAAAACACCTACACCGATCGGCCATATAGCAATGACGGCACTTTGATTAAATAATTATAACCTCATTATTAATCAATATTATTCAACTGAAAAAATACTCGGACCTGGCAAGAATATACACTGAGAGAAAAGTGCATGGTATTTACAACAAGCGCGCATGGTAAAAGAGAGTATAATCGAATTCCCTATAGTTTATTGTCAACGCAATCATAATATGATTAACACATCTATAAGCGGAAAGTATAGGTAAACATGCGACTTTGGTGGCGTGTTTGACTATCTAGTATCTCCGAAATTACTATACACTATTGTAAAAGACTTTACAATATCGATATGGTTAATTCAGCTATATCACTAAATCGGCGCACAAATACTAATGCTGCACTGAGAGCAAAGTACATCCCGAGTCGAAATTTAGACCCTCCTCTGAATGCTCGAGAAACTATTTCCTTTCTAACGTACAGACCGCCGCCCTCCTTTGACTCCCCTTGAACCTATATGGAGAAATTTGCACCGTTGGCGACCCTCCTTTAGCCCTACTGAACCTTCTATTCAACCTCCTGAGCCTCCTTTAGGCCTATGGGCTCGGCTTGCGTGAACCTACACAACCTCGTTTTGGCCTAAAGTCTTATCTGTGCCCTACAGAACCTCCTTTGGATCCAAAGCAGAAGGAAAATGAAAGATTGGATATCGGTGAACTGCGGATGGGAGAGAAGGGGGGAGAGCGGAGGGCAGCATATTGAAGTAGGCTTAAAGGAGGGTTAGTAGGGTCAGACGAGGTTTAAAGGAGGGCTAGGAGGCTCTGCGAGCCACCGGTGAAAGGAGTCAAAGGAGAGTTAGTAGGGTGAAAGGAGGTTTAAAAGAGGGTCTGTAGGTTTGCGTAAGCATTAAATCAGGCTCACTAGGGTTTAAAGGAGGTTCAGATGAACCTACTAAACCTCCTTTGAGTGAAAAAGTCCGATTTCTGCCACTTTTGGAGGTTCAGTAGGTTCTGATATACATGTTTTTGAGATTTCCATTTGAACCTCTTGAACCTCCATTGAATGACAAATTGGGATCGAAAGGAGGTTTAAAGGAGGGTCTAAATTTCGACTCGGGATGGTATTTATGAAAGACGCCCACGTCAAAAGAGAGGATAGTAAAATCCTGTATAGTTTATTAGCACCGTCATCATAATATCGTTAACACAACTATAAGCGAAAAATATATCTAATCACGCAACTTTGGTGGCGTGCTCGACTATCAATTATGCCGGAAAAAACTACTTACTATTGTAAAAATATTAACTGAATTAACTATATCGATATTGTAAAGTCTTTCACAGTAGTTAATAGTTATTTCAGGAGACTAGATAAAAAAAACACACTATCAAAACGGCATGATTAGAAAGACGCTTATAGTTGTGTTAACCATATTATGATTGCGGTAGCAATAAGCTATATGAATTTTACTATGCCCACTTTTACCATGGGCGTCTTTTTTTCATATTATAAATACTATGGACATTTTTCTCAGTGCAAGTTTGTACTATTTATATGGTTGACATTAACACTTGTTGAGTATAAACTGTTACAAGATCTTACGAAAAGTGACTATACGAACAACATTATGGTAATCGTATAGTGAAGACGTAAATCATTTGTCAATAAAGTAGAGACAGCGGTGGCACGCTATGATCGATATAGATATATTAGCGCATTCATTTATCAGTTTTTAGAATCCGATATTTCGAAAACTATTGGGCCGCGCCAAAAATCCATTTAAGCAGTGACATATATTATCAAAAAAGCAATCTGTGCAAAATTTCACCTATATCAGAGGTAGCAGCTATTCGGAAATGCAGCTGGAATTACTTTTATCCGTTATGCCAAATCTACGATCGAAATACCATAAGTACCCGGTAGCATAGTGACAGCGTGCCTGAATATAAATAGATAGGTCGTAGGTTCGAATCTCCATGTAGGTGAAATATTTTCTTCGATAGGAGTCATTTCAGGTCAGGGAATAACAAATCATGATAAAAAATTATACAGGTAGTGATCTGAATTGAAAATTTTTGAATTTATGAAATATCATATACATTTAGTAGCCATGTCATTCAATATGGTAAAAACCACTACTGTTTGATAGTGTAAGGAATCATCTATTTTATGAAAACCTACTATATCATATAGCATCGACAAATAATGTATGCTTGAAAGATTGTCGGTTGCCGTTAACATATGATCATAGTTGACACAACTGCTAAAATATCATAAGCAGTACTATATTTTCGGCAGTAACCATGACTATAAAATATTATTGTCCCCTCAGGGTAATATAAAATATGGTTGAAATATGGTTGAGGTTACTATACATTTCTCTCGGTGTAAATTAATTCTGTGTAAAATTCCGACCCCGTCATCCCAATACTATCACGCGAAAAAAATATTGAAAATCGATTTGTTTTTTCGGCCCCAAGTTCGTGCAGCTTCAGAATCATGCCAATTATATATCGATGGAAAAATAATCGTGCCGTATAAAAATGATGGATTTGGGGCACTTAGTAAAGCGAGACGAAGCAAGTATATTCGATTTTGCCAGAGTTTGCCAAGAGTACATATGCACCGAGAAACAACATTAATACGTGTGTACCCTTTCCCTCGAGGGGGTTCCTTTCGCCCGCGGTATTCTACGCTCATATACCTACGTGTATTAGGAGGTATTACACACTGCCAAGGCAAAAGGCAATAATCGAGGCAGGAGCACGCTCGCTCTTGCGCTCGCTGTTTACCTGCCTTTTTCGCAACACGCTCTCTGAATCGTGATTTCCTAAAGGTGTAAAGAACCCAGGGACGACGGGAGTACTGTATATGCAGCTCCGTAACGGAGGGCAGTTGCAATCGTCAGTGGCAGTTATTATTCCGTCTCGTAATTTACAATGTGTATCACGGACAATCTCCGGATAAGTGAAGACAGGAAAATAAAAGGACTGTTTTGCCAAGTAGAAAATTATGAAATATTCCGATCTATGTAAATCATTTTTCAATTTTCGATCGGGACGAAAATTTACACATGTTGGCCGCAAATAAAGTCCATTAAAATTTTCGGGGTAGTTGTAGAAAAAAAAAAATCTCCATTATGCTTCTTTTTCTCATTATTTAGTATTTTTTACTCACTGGGTGAGCTTGAACGTGGTCGTTTTGGTTTTACGATTTTTCGACTGTCGAAAACGTAGGTGTCATTTTTTTTATTGCAGTGGAATGTATTTTTAGGAGGACTCGGAGAGGCTGAGGTTTACCTCCGGTGTGTCTCTAAAAAATATTTTTTAATTTAGCTTTTCGAAAAGGACGTGCAATTATCAATAAAATATCTTGAGAAAAAAATACATGGAAAAAAGTAGTCGGCTTTTTTAGAATTTGTGTACTATTATCATTTTGGTTGTGAATATTATGCCTTTTTGCACATTTTTGTATAGCGAATGATCGAATCTATAAATAGAGGCGATTTGATCACTTTAATCATCATTTGGTTTTATTAAATTTGTCTACGGATCAGCCGCTAATCCGCCGATCCCGAGCATAAGATAACATGAGCCCACGAAGAGGATAAAAATAACAAGCAATTTATTGCTGATGAAGAATAAGCGGGAGAATGTCACGAGCATACGTTTTGCTCGATTTCATGACCCACCTTAAGCTTCCCCATCCAAGCATTTTTCGCAAATTCATTTTCTCAATTATTTTCCATCGAAGCCTGCACGGTCTATCCGGATTTTGTTTACACGCCAATCATCGTAGGAGGTTCAAAATGGATGATTCATTTGTCAATACTCCCGAGAGTACTTCAATTTTTAAATAATTATTTAGACGAAAATAATGAGCGTCTCTTTCGGACGAGAAGGACGCGGGGTGGGTTGGTGATCCCAAAGAAGTTGAGGATTGTTAATGGTCGTCGGACGATAGCGGACAGCTCAGCGCGGTTGGAGTGAGGAGCGTGGGTTGCTCTACCTCAACACGTTCATAATTGCCGGTGCATCAGGATCTTTTGAAAAGGACAAGCTTTCGAGCCCTCGTTCCATTTCACCATCAACGGCAACTGACGATTCTCGAAGTATTTTTTTTAAATCGAATCCAGTGGGCGTCATGCCTCGGAGACCGTATGGTAACGTTCAATTGCAATTGCACTCAACGGGTTATGCTTAGTTTCAACATTCGAACGCAGCTTATTGTTGAGATTTTTTTTTTTTGTAAAACCGTGACGATAACTTTCTACAGAAATTAGGTATTTAAAAAGGTCCACCGAACGAACACTCTGTATTTTATTGTGTAAAAATATTTAATTATAATCGGCTTTCAACCAATGTCCAAAAAATCAAACAGATTTCGTTGGTATATTAGTTCATCCTATAGATTTACAACCGAGGTCCAAACAATTAAACAGATTTCGTTAGTATATTAGTTTATCCTATGACTAATCGAAAGAATTTCCGGAAAATAAAAAAATGGCCAATGTTCGAAGAGAGTCTTGATGTTTGCAAAAAAGAGCATTCTTCTTTCGTCACATTAAAAGTATACATGAGAAGAAAAAATTCCTTTGATCAAATACTATATGTTGACATCTAGAAAAACCGTAAAAAATTTCCAAAAGATCAATGCAAGAGTTTTTGAGATATTTCGCTCATCGACTTTGAAAACGTACTTTTGAGAAAAAAAACCGTCTAAAGTTTCCAACGACGCTCCAAGCGTTTCGACGGGTGTCACCATAACTGCCTATAAATCAATTTTGATCCAATCACCTTGAAATTTTCACGGAACATTTACAAGATAATATATTGTCGAAATATATCGGTTTTGAAAAAAAAAAGTGATTTATCGACTTTTACAACTAGGCATAACCCCTTAATTGTCTCCCCCCTCTGTCTCACTCACTCTCTCTCTCTCTCTCTCTCTCTCTCTCTCTCTCTCTCTCTCTCTCTCTCTCTCTCTCTCTCTCTCTCTCTCTCTCTCTCTCTCTCTCTCTCTTTGTCCTCAATTCTATCTATAAATATCTCTGAACGGCGCCACGAAGAAAAATATATAAAAATCGATGTGCCAGGCGTGTCATTGTTTGCGATTGAATTAGCGATGGAATTTAATTCTGCCAGGCGATGACAAAGTTCTCAAACACATCGTTATCGACGTCCTGATATTTTCTTTCTCATAGCCCCCCCCCCCCCCCCCTTCGCCCCACTGCTTCATTCTCTACACCTCCACGTCGAGACCGAGCAAACTTTTAAATCGAATTTATTTACTCCGGAGTTGCAGTTGTTAAGAAATTCTCGACTTGCTGAAAGACTAGGAAGGTATGAAAGAAGAAAAAAGATCCGGGGCAAGGTAATGTTTGAACTCGGGTGTTGAACACCCACAAGAAAGCGTATACGATTAACACAGATCGCGATTAATGTGCAGGGTTTTCGAATTGTTTTCATTACCCACTTCTTTTCTCTGGCCACATTCCTCAGGACGTGATTGCGCGTCCTCGGTCTGGCCAAGGATGGGCGCACCCGTCACAAACTACCGTCATGGAGGAGAACGCGTTCATGGAGAGAGAGAGAGTGTGTGTGAGAGAGAGAGAGAGAGAGGGTATGTTTTTATTCATTTGCATACAATAGTCCGAGTTTATTTTCAAAAAGAAAGGAAGAGAGTGAGAAGCAGGGACATACAGAGAGAACTTTCACCACCTTTGGCTCTGCTCGTCGTCTCTCTTGGTCTCTTTGATTGAGGTGACGTACCACAGCGACAACCCAAACAGTCGATAGACATTTAGAAAATTATTTGGGAGAAAACATCTACTTCGGCAATTTTTGAAGAGATGCTGTTTTGTTCCAACGATCGCGTCAAGCCGCACGGGCCGATACTTGGATGGGTGACCGCCCCGCCAATCGCGGGGCGGATCGACCCCTGAATTGTTATTAATTTTTTAAGACGGGCCAATCAGGTGCGTCCGCCTTAAAAAATGAATAATAATTCAGGGGTCGATCTGAGACCCCTACATACTTAGATTACTCGACTCAGAATTGCACCCCCAACCCCCCATTTCAGGGACTACCATCAGTTCCGGGACACCCTGTATATTTCTCCAAAATTTAATCTTGTATTGTGGCTAACGCTCCAACCTCTTCAACGACTGGAGGTCTTGGTCAGTTGGGATTTCTCCAGGTGCAAAAAATGAATGACTTTTTTTAATTCGACCGAGACAGCTCTGCAAACGAGTGCAATTGGCGAGCAATCAATTGGAAACGACTGCGTGCTTCGACTTCTTGTCACTCCTATGCAGATCGATCCGCGAAATAATTCATCAAGTTTAATCTACTCGCGTGATTCTCTCCTTTGAAGGTATATACGAGAACAGGTTAACCGAAAGCGCGTAAAAAGCCGAGAGCGCCGCGCTAGCAGAGTTCCAGTAACTCGATGAGTCTCGTGCCGCCGAGAGAGTTCCGAGCACTCCGAAGAAATTGTCCGCGCGGTCGAGCAGCCTGGTCCGCTTTTGTTCGCGAACTCGCCAAAGGCAGAGCCTAGGCCGAGGCAAAACGCGCCCGACGAGTTCGAACGAGGCAAAAATGATGGCCGTTGATGGATACTGGAGTCGAATCGTTTAAAGGCCTAAGCGAGCTCGACGGTACATCGACGACTGTCCGAAGTCAATGACAAAAGGGAGGCAAGAAGTCCGGGTGACTTGACGAGGCTCGAGATCTTCCGCAGGCGTAGGAAAAAGGCATTGCGATGAAAGGGGGAAAAACGTGAACGGTGAGAAGATGAGGGAGAATAAAAGGGCACGTCTTGAAGTATTAAGGGGTCTGCGTAAGGTTGAAATTTCAAGAATACGTTTTGTTTGTCGGTGAGTTTTATAGACTTGGGTCTTAATTTTAATTTACTATGAAGATTCTGTAATAATTACAAAAATTGACCAAGTTGTGGCGATTTCTGTGAAGGGTGCTGTAATTTCGCGATCGACTATAAATCTGCGAATGATCTATTCAGCTTGTTTGAGGTTAATTTTAACCTCCCGGTGCAGAAATTGTCGCAGGGATCCATGGGATCCCTACTCCATAATAGGGATCCAATGAGATTGGATATACTAATTTAAATCCCAAAGGATTCCCACATTATCGACCTAGTTAGTGTTGGCCCAATTGGACTCCCATACGTTTTCGCAATTGGATCCAATACGGATCTAATCATATTGGATACAATACGGATGCAATCACATTGGTGATCCGATACTAAATCACATTGGTGATGCTATGCTAAATCACATTGGTGATCCTATACTAAATCACATTGGTGATCCTATACTAAATCACATTGGTGATCCTATACTAAATCACATCGGTGATCCTATACTAAATCACATTGGTGATCCTATACTAAATCACATTGGTGATCCTATACTAAATCACATTGGTGATCCTATACTAAATCACATTGGTCATCACATTGGATCCATATGCCAAAACGCCACGATCCCACATTGTTTCGAATCGAATTTGAATCCCAAAGGATTCCCACATTATCGAACAGAATCCGATACGATTTTTGATCGGTCCCTTCGCATTCTGCACGTTGAATTGGTAATAGTCAGCAAAAATCGATGACGTAATATACGGACGGGCCCCTCGTAGTTCCTCAAGAAGTCGAAGAAAAGAGGCCGCGACCGGAAACGCGAGAGACAACGAGGCCTGAGTTCATTTCCTACCTTGGTACCATTGGTAATTGCGACCACGAGTGAGTTTAGTGCCACACACGAGAGATATTCTCGATTTGGTATATCCCCGAGAAACGCCTCGGATTTGCCGCCGCCATAGTCCCTCGGACGTTGAGCGATCGTTTGCACATACGGCTATTAGATTTGCCCGCGCTCTCGGAGATTCGATCGTCCACCGCGTATACTGGATGTGTTATTGCCTCGAACCTTCGACGAATATCATACGCGCGCGCGCGCGGTCTCGTATTATAATTAATGGTCAATAGCATACGCGTTGCGCGAGAACGCACTCGATGCTATTAATAAATGACCGATATAGAGACCCGGGCGTGTTCATAATAATAATCAACTTTACGTATTGCCCGACTCCGCCCTTTGGTTATTACTATTATTGTTTTGTAACTTTGTCCACTAGAGCGCATTTATTAATATGCATATACAATATCCGAGAGACTCCTTCAATGTGGACTAGACGAGCGACTTTTTTGCTGCCTTTAACGCTTCGTTGATTGGCTGCAAGGTGTCAACACAAGTACCTCACTTTAGCATATCCGTCGCCGTCTCCGTACTCGATGGCAATGATCACGATGGGCCCTATTAATGATCCGTTTTAGATATCATCTTGATTCATTCGTCCGTTACGGTGCGGCTTCGATGGTCGTTCATCTTTCTGATACCTCAAGGATATGTAGTCATCTCAATATCCTGGAGATTATTCATACCTGGAGACGTTCTAGCAATTAGCTTGGACTGTAATCACGCAGTGAATCTTTCTGTTTGGTATCGACCTAGAAATGAAAGTACAGGACCCAATTTTTTTTCATCTGACGTTTAAGCGATCTCGATATTCAGTCAGTGGATGACATATCGAAACGTAATAGTTCAAATTGCGCGATACAAAAACCGTACAAATTCGTAATGTTTTTACTAAATTGAGGCGGGATTGAGGCACCAATGTGACGGGTGAAAAAAAACCTTTTTTTTGCATTTTCACAAAGTATACATATTCGAGAATTCGTGAACAAAATCTCAAGTCAAAATATTGAAAATTGACCAAGTTACAGACAATTTACTGAAAATGTTTTTATTAAATTTACTTTTACTTTTACATTTTTGGTGAGTTTACTTTTACATTTAGTTTTACTAAAACTTTCAATTGCGGTTCTCTCGAAACGACTTTTTCTCGACCTGGCTGGAATCATAACTTTAGCTATAATTGTCCGATTTGCGATTTTAAAAATCGAGATTTTCGTAATTGCCATAGCTATCGTTGTATGGATGCGTTTTTTTATTTAGTAATTTTTAAGCCGTCGAATATAAGTAAACTTTTATAACAGTCAAATTGTCGATCCGCCTGTTGGACCACATTTTTTATGCAGCGGCTTTATTGCACCTCAAAAACGTTTTTTATTTTTTATTTTTTTAAATAAAAATTTACATGAAATAAGTCCAACGTATAGTCAACAGCATAAGTTTTTTACAAATTCCAAATAAATAATCTCGTGGACGAAAAAAATGAGGAAAAAACGAGCTTTTTTCGGCCCATCACAGTGGTGTCCTTCATTGAGCTAGAAAGTTGTCGCAAACATGTCGACTTCAGGAGTCGGAACTAGCCGACCATATCTGGTTAAATAAATAAATAAAATCGTCGCAATAATGGTAGCCGACCATATCTGGCCAAATAAATAAATAAAAAGGTTGTAATGATGGTGCATGTGGAGATATATTATTTAAACGCTAGACTTCGTTGAATTTGATGTGACAATCGTTGAAGGGCAATATTTTTTTGCGTCAAAGCTCCACCTACGCGTAGGCAGCCCAATTTCATCGCCCAAAACGTCCGCCTCACGCACACACACACACGTGAGAAACGTCAATTACAATGGAACGTATACAGCATCTGCACGAGTATCGTTGAACATTTGCAGGGGCTTCTCGTTCGTTGTCCCACACAAGAGCAATTAAAATTCTTCATAATAAAGCTCGGGGAGACCGAGTGTACAGGCGAGTGTTTCACGAATGAAAAATTTGTACGTGGTATCCGAGCTGCGAATGAACGCAGCAGGGATGAATATAAGAGGAAAGGATACATTGAACCATTCATATGCGAGTAATGTTGTCCATCGGAACTTTCGGCTGTACAAACGATGGCCCTCCATTTTTTCTCAGTTCAATCGTTGATTTTGGGTACAGGACGGTCCTCGAAATAACCATTATACAAATATGCTGACACCTATCGAAATTCAATTTTGAATTTGGTATTTAGACGATGTCGAGTAGTCGGACGAGATAATATACTTTGAGGAGGTCCCTCGCAGTCGAATGTCTTTTCCCCATACAAATCAATTACTCAAATCCGCCGTTAATGAGGGCGAACAAATAAAAAACGTCTATCAATTTTTATTTCCCACTCGATTATTTTGATCCAAATTTGTTTATATTGCGTTATTCTATGCGTTATGTCATGTTATGTTTTAATTTATTACGCTTTGACATTTTATATTTTAGTTTTTTTTTCTCTAAAAGTTTAACATTTTAATATTTAGTATTTCAATATTCAATATTTTAATATTTAATATTTTGAAATTTAATATTTTAATGTTTTAATATTTATATTCTGCATTTTTAAATTGCGCGTTCAACGAGGTTGATCCCGACGTAACCTACTGACTCTCGATTTCGCTATTCCCTCAAAACTCGTACTCGCTTATGGTGAGCGGTTCAGTAAGTGTTGTTTAGCGATCTATCCCTCTCGGCTGCATTCGTTTGAATGTCGCCTACGATTATTACTTTAACTCAAGCGCAACAAGTACTCGCGATAAATGAGCATATACATATATACATATATAAACGCGATATGGAACGTTGAGGTGGCCGCGATAATATAACAGGAGATCGTTCTCTCGGTATAGGGAAACACGTGGGAGAGCTCTCGAATGACCCAAATAACTTGTACATTTTCATTTGTAGGAGTACGCGCATATCTATAAAATCGCATTCGGACCCCAGATTCGCGTCATTACAGTCATTACGAACAAAACGCAAAGGTGCATTTGTCCTATATAATTTGTGTGATTTATTCAATGTTCGATAGGCAGGCTCGATTGGAAAAACACATACGACTGGGTTTTCGAATAAATTCGTATCGCGAATGTCTGCACGTGATATAAAATATAGTAGTATAGTCGTATAGTATTTATTATACCGTGTAGCATTAAGTTTATACTGCACTATGTGGGATATAGAATAGAATATTTCAGTGTAGTATGTGCAGTGGAGGTGTTTGGTGCATAGTATAATAGTTAGAAATATGGCGGCATAATATATGGGGATAAAAGTGGAATAACGATGGGGACGTACAGGGGTAAGGAGCCTGGGTAGGTGGAACAGTAAACATAAGAAAAGGAAGAAAATAAATAAATAAGATACAAAATAAGGTACTTTATAGTTTATAGTATAATATAGTTATACTATATTATACTATAAATAATATAGTTTATAGTATAATATATAGAATATACATATAATAAGCGGTATGATAGTATAATATAATAGTTTAGTGGAAACTAGGATCTACCCGTGCAGAAATTGTCGTAGGAATCCTATTGGATTCCCAAACTTGTTCCCACTTTCTGATAGAAATTCAATGGGCCATTGCATTGGATCCCTATCCCAAAACGCCTCGCTGGTGCATCGAATTCTAATCGAATTTCGCCATTGGAATCCAATGTGCGAATTCAATTTTGAATCCTGAAGGACTCTCATATTATCGAACAGAATCCGGTACGATTTTTGGCGGATTCCATCGCATTCTGTACGTCCATTTTTCTAAACAATATATAATGTACAAAATGAGTGGATCTTAGAGAAGTATGGACGTGGGGGTCCCTATGAAATCCCTATAGGGATGGGGTAGGATCTGAAGACTCCCCAATAAATCTTCTTCATGGGTATAGTTCAAAAGTAATAAGGAAATCGTATGAGACAGTCCATTGTCTTTGATAAAAAATTGCTGCCATACGAAATCGACTAATTATTTTTATTACTGAAGACATTGTTATTATTATCAGAGACAATAACATTTTAATTTTTTTCCTCGTGTATGTATGTTGCTCACGATTTTCTAAACTTGTGTTATCGTCATGAAGTGCACTGTCAAGCAACAAATAATACGTAACAAATAAATGAGCAACTGGACACTAACGTGAATGTCTTGGGTTTCAACCAAAAGTTGAAAGAACTGAATTGATAGGATCAGAGACTAAAGTTCAGACAAAAAAAATTAAAAGTTGAAAGAACTGAATCAATCAAGATAGGATCAATCAAAAGTTGAAAGAACTGACTTGATAGGATCAGTCACTAGAGTTGAGATGAAAAAAAAATACTTATACGAGTTCGAAAGACTCCCAATATCTTTGAAAAACTTCTAAGAGGCCATCCACAAAGGAGGAAACAAAAGTGAAACCTATGATACGGGAAGAAAATTAAACAATAAGGTTATTTTTTATCGAAAACTAAAAAAGATCGTACACCATACCTGTCGTCTAGATTGTCCTTTTGGACTCCACTTTTCGGGCGAACCTGTACATATACAAGGTATTCTGTTACGAATGGATAGTCCTGCAACTGTCCATAGGTCAGATCATGTCCTTCTATATGCTGGAATTTCAGTTCAGTAAAAGTCCAACAGTTTTCGAGATAAAAATCATCTGCTTTTGGTTATCTGCATGCCATTTCTACAAACCATAACTTTTTTTGACCCGGTTTCTAAAAAAATACTCTTGCTCATTTGTTTTGTCTATGAAGGTCTTCTTTTCAAACTTAAGTGTTACGGAAACTTTATGAAAAAAGATCTTGTGCAGAATTTTCATACAAACCAATTCGAACATCTGACTGAGAGCCTGCGGTTAAAAAAAAAACGTACCTCGCACATTGTGCCAGTTACTTTAAAAAGTAGCTTAGTTATTGTAGATTCATATAATTTGTATGGCATACGAAAAGCCGAAACCAAGTGATTTTTTTAAAAATAACATAAAGCTCGAAATCTCGAAAATCGTGGGACTTTTACTAAAATGAAATTCCAGCATATAGTAGGACAGGCCTATCGACAGTTGCAAGATTGTCCATTCGTAACAGGACACTCTGTATATACGCCAGCCCCTGCCAAGACTCAACGTTGCAGTGTCCGTCGAGCGAGCAGAATGCAAAAAGCCTATCGGAGCGATACTCTCGCATACGCCGCAACGTGTAGGAAGCATTTTAATTATTGAGGTCCTCATTCCTCGCGCGTTTCATCGACGCGAGCGCAAATGCGAATCGACGTCTGGGTCTTAAGGAGAAGAGAGAAACGAAAATAAAAAAAAGGAAAAAAAAACGAAGGAAACGCAAGAGGAAAAAATGCCACGCACACGCACGCTATCGACGAATCGTGTGCCGTTGGCGTGTAGAGGGAAACCCGCAACGGCTCATACGTGCCATTCCGTAGACTCCGCGCGCTCGAATTGACGACGCGGTGCCAATAAACGTGTTGCGCGAGCAACTCATGGCCGGCACTTGGAACACAGCGAGAGGGGCCCCGCGGATTAAAGCCCATTCTTCGGGTATGCCAGCAATGAGATTGCTGGGCGTTTCTACCGGGCGGAATTTAAAATCGCGCTGATCCGCGAGATCTCGTTCCGGGGACGAGATTCCGCGAGACCGGTCCCAAAAGACCGCGACGACCGGTATTGAAACACCGCGATAATAATCGCGTTGTTCAAACACGAATTTCCGGAACAACTTTTTTCACGTCGATCATTTTTTCTTTTTTCTTGCTTTTTCGCGTTCCACGAAAAGACCAGGTGGCTCACTTCGGCGTGTTGAGGGGTGCTGAAGTTTGAAGCAAAATTGAGCGGAAGAGAGAAGTTTGGAATGAAGTGGCGGGAGGGGGGAAGAATGAGAAGCGGAAGAACCCGAGGAAAAACGCACTTGGACCTGTCATCGGTGATCACATGACGTTGAAGGTTGCATCAGTGGAATGTCATGACTTATTTTTGTTCATTTTTTTGTTTATTTATTTTTGTAATTATCGAAAGGTGTTTTTTTTTTTGCTAATTTAGATCGTGAGTCTTTAATAAGAGTACGTAAAAATGTTTGAGTCATTTTCACAGCTTTAAGCGGCGACAGGATGGTTAACAATTAAAAGGAATTAATGTTGGTTGTACTGCAACGATGCATATTTCAATGACACATCACGTCAGGGGGTGCTGTCACTATTGAATATTTTTTTTCGTCGCGGATGATCCAGTCTTCATTGATGGGTATGTCTATGAGGTACCGGAAATAAATCGAATTGGACTAGTACTTAAAGTTTATGCTCATAGTATAAACCGAGAATTTCAGAAAAATTATTTCCTGGGTACCATTGGGTGCTGTGAAATATATGACGTTGAAGTTTGCATCGTTTGAATACGGCGAAAGTTTATTTATTGAATTTTTTTTCTTCACTTTTATAGGGATCGATAATTTTTTTAGTCGATCAAAATCGTCGATCTCTTATGAAGATAAGAAAAACCGTTTGGTCGATTTTCGTACCGTAAATCGGCAAAGAAATGTGAGAAGTACGAAAAAAAATGACTTTCGTTGCATTCCAAGGTTGCGAACTTCAACATCATGCGAAATATCGATACTTTTTTCTCTTCGATAGCGAACAATGTTAATGCATGGGAAAAACAAACTCGTCCGTGGAGAACTTCACAAAAATGTTTTCCTTGGTACAATAGGCCAATGCAACAAAAAAATATATTTTTTGTCTTGCTTCCATAGTCAAAAATGTTAGTACATGGTTAAAAAAGGCCATGTTGAGTTCTATAGCTCAACTTCAAGATGTGGCGCATATTTTTTCAATTTGTGCTAAAAATCATGATTTTCACGGTCCAAATGAAAAAAAAGAGATTCGTTGAAAAATATTACCACCTTATAAGTTTCATCAGCAAAGCCAAAAAATTGTTTCCAGCGAATTTTAAATAAATTGACACTATATTTTAAAACGCTTATTTTGATAATTGATGACTTTCCGACGCAAACTAATTTGCTGACTTATCAGCACATTTCGTAGCAATTTTTTTCCCCAAGCCGAGACGAAAACCACAATTCTTGCTCAAATTAGCGAGACACCTAAAAATTACTGGCGGAATATTAAAAAATTGATTTACAGAATGTACCTTCCGCGATTTTTTTTTCACCGCATATTAACTTTTTCTTCCACAGTCCCGAAGAAGAATATCCATTTTTGTGCATCACCGTCGAGTGCGAAAAGACAATCTTCAAGGTGCAGTCGCAGACAAAATGTATGTGTAAAGAAATATTTTGAAAAACTACCTTTTATTTAATGTATAATATAATACTAAAAAGGAGAAACGAATTTTTTTTCCGTCTTGAAGAAGTCGTGAAGAAAACATCAAAATTCACAAAAAAGATGTCCAATAAAATGCGAAAAATGTACCTTTCAATATTTTTTAATAACCCTAGTTCAAAAACTAGTTCATACATCACAGATTAAACTGCCGTTTGTTTTTTTGTTGCAGATAAGCAGAACGCCCGCAATTGTGTTCACCGCGCTTTGTTTGCAGACGAGTGCCTAAGTTGCCGTGTACTTCAGCAATGACCGACGATTTCGGGTCGAAAAAATGGTAAAGTGTGCTCAAAATATGAATAAACATGTGGTAAAAAAGTTCGCCGTCGTATGTTTATTGAGTACACAAAAAAAAATCGCAAAAAAGTGAATAAAAAGAGCCTGCACACGGAGCCTCCAATCGCGAATTTTCTCGCGCATCATCTACCCCTCAGCTTCCAAACCTGCTGATATCCAGATCTCCCACGGATCCAACCACCCCGAATACCAGATCACGAAAGTAAAAAAAAATCTGCACTCGATCCAAGTCACTGTGGGCTAGAATATTCCAAAAAAAAGTGGACGCAGAGAAGCGTTATTTTTCGAATTTCTTCGCGACAGAATATAAATACTGTTGACTTTCCACTCACTCGCGCCGGATTCCCCGGCGTTTTTAAAGCCCGCAAATCCGGAAGGATGGGCGTAAGTCGTGGGGCATATCGCAATGTGCGTGTGGCTGAGTATCTCCGAGGAAACAGAAGGCAAGAAAGCGGCAGTGCACGTTGTGTACACCGGGTTAAAGTGCAGGGCAAACAGAAACTCACGCGCTCGTATCCTGCTGCTCTTTGCTGCACGTTGATAGAGTCTTCCCTTCCTCAGGGAACGAGGGACGAGTATGAGAGGCGTCTCGAGTACGTCACTCGGTTCTTCGCTTTTTTTTCCTCTCTCG
This sequence comes from Ophion costatus, assembly GCA_951751655.1. Lineage (NCBI taxonomy): Eukaryota > Metazoa > Arthropoda > Insecta > Hymenoptera > Ichneumonidae > Ophion > Ophion costatus. The sequence goes on from OX632361.1 coordinate 33,413,180, forward strand.
TTGCTTCTGCTGGCGCTGCTTCTTTTTTTTCCCTCAACCTTTTCACCGTGGAATAGAGACGCGAGACCATATCTCGTAACAGCAGGCTGCTGGAAAGATGACCGGCAAGGGCCTAGACATCTCTTCTTAAGGATTGGCTGTACATTCCCTACATACCAAAAGTGAGTTTCGGTGAGAGTTTGAGTACTTTGCGATTGCACTAAAATGTGAAAAAAATCAACCGTATTGAAGATGCCAAGAACATTGGTTTTGAATAATAAAAATGTCAAAAATGTATAAATAAATTGTTTAAACAAAAATTTTTTCAAAAAATATACGGTAAACTTAATTTTTTGTGACATTAAGTGAATTATGATATTTTTTCAAATACATATGAATTTTGAAAGAATTTTCTCTCTATTTCGAAAATCCCGTTTTTGGATTTTTTCAGAAACTGTACCTATGACACTGTTCGTTCAATACCCCGGACACTTCTTGTATTTAATATGGAACGATGCTCCGAAAACATATTGAAAATTTTTAACTCTCCATTGAATTAAAAAAAAATTTAATTTAAAGTGAAAATAGAAGGAAAATTCTTAGAAAATTCATTCCTATTCAGAAAAATCTACGAATTCATTTTATAATATAAAAAAATGTAGTTCACCGGACACTTCTTGAACAATTTTTTTTTTCAGCAATTTACTTAGAACTTTTTGCATTATTATTACCGGAAATGAATGTTTTTGCATCTTCAATGTGGTTGATTTTTTTTCAAATTTTAATCTCATCGCAAATTACTCAAAATGCTCGTCGAACTTCACTTTTGGTAGGGAATGTACGGGCAATACATCTTTAACAGGGTACGCGCGTATACATGGATGAGCCATCGAGAAGCCCTCTCCAAAGGCATTTCATTTTATTTCTCCTTTCCCCGCACTCCCACCTTCGAGACTTTAAACCCTTCGTCTTCTTCCTCTTTTGTAAATCCATTCCTTGCATTATAGATACTATATCCATTCGTCTATCTCTCGTGAATACACGAAGCTTACTCGACAGAAATATCTCTGCAACAGGCTCGTTATCCATTATCGTATCGAATATCGTGGCCGGGCAAGGGTGCGAGGAAGACATGTACGAGAAGAGCTATTTCGAAGACATTGGACTCCGAGGATCGCCCCATAGTAGCTGTTTCCATACTCAACGTCACGTCATCCCCAATGACTCCAAAGTCACCTTGGGGTAAATCGAATGTCGGGTCGTTCCAAGGGCTTGGTCTGAGAATGAAAAGGGCTCGGTCGAAAAACCTCAAGGTCCTCGAAACAGCCGGGGCTTGCTGGTAGCCTACGTTACGTGGATATGGGGGCTTCGAAATATCGGCTCTCTGTGTATATTTATCAGGGTCTGCATGCTACATATTACGATATTTATCCATTGATACTTATGTTGGATATGTATTGTTGATATTTATCGTCAAATACAAAAAAAACATTTTTTTTAAATAAAAATAACTTTATCTTCATGCAATCATACATGGCGCTACGCAGACTCGACTTTAAAAGACCAAACTATGACGACTTATCTATATATTTGTTCTTGGTATTTGTTATCAGTGGCTTAAAAAGGCTTCTAGTTATTTGTGTAATTTGAATTCTCATCTGACTACACAATTAGTATCAGATTTGTGGTTCGATATTTGTGATTTGCTGTTGTTTCTGTTTATTTTTTTAAAGCGATATTCAATTATTAATATTAAATGTATTAGAGCCTATAAAGGTGACACGCTTAATAGGAACTTTTATTTTTACTGTTGATTTATTAGGTAAAAAGAGAAACGTACCTAATTATTTGTTAACTGGAAAGGCTTGATTTTGAAAATGTGTGAGACTGATTATCATAGTAAGTAAATACATATTGAAATAATCGAAACTGGGCACCCTTTAAAATACGAAACCGTCACGAGTTATCTATGTATTGGTCCTTGGCATTTGTTATCAGTGGCTTAAAAAGCCTTTCAATATTTTTTGCAATTTGATTGCTCACCTGACTACACAATCAGAATCAGATTCGTAGTTCAATATTTGTAATTTGTTGTTGTTTCTTTTGATTTTTTTAAGAGATATTTCATTATTACTATTAAATATATTAGAGTCTATATATGTGAGGAGTTTAATAGGGACTTTTATTTTTACTGTTGATTTATTAGGCAAAAAGAGAAACGTACTTAATTATTTGTTAATTGGAAAGACTTCAATTTGGAAATGTATAAGACTGATTATCATAAGAAGAAAAAATAGGGTTTAAATTTAAATCCATATTTTTTTAATGCGCAACACATTTTAAAAAGGTAGCTTTCAAAACAGCAAAAAAGGGGTTAGTTTAAAAAATATATATATATATATATATATATATATATATATATATAATGTATACTATTAAAAATATATAATATATGTGTGTGTATATGTATATATTATTATATTATATTATATATCAATTATAATTTTATAATAAAATAACAGAAATATCGAAAATATAAAAAAAATCTGGTATATACAAAAATATCAGATATTTTCGATATTTATATTAAATATCGAATTTTTACGAATCCTGAATATTTCTATATACTGTACGTGAGTATTATATATCCATATTATTCGCGGTGCTGTATGCCTGAATAGCCCGGCACTCGCGCAATTTCTGCACACAAGGCCTCGAGTCACGTTCGACAGTGTGCCGCGGAAAATCGCGGTATGCGGAAGGGAAAATATCGATGATTATCACGAACGAGCTAGAGAGGGTGTCCCGTTGCTATATAAATGCGACGAAACGGCGGAGTTTCGTTGAGCGTGATTGTTACTAAAGTTTAGCCGGGCGCTGTGCTCACGTGACGAGGGACCATCAGGGTACATGGGATGATGCAGAAACGAGATGGGACGATGGTTCCCATGTCGACCCCGGCCTCGGAGAGACTCGAAGCGCGGACGAATCACGTGTCGTGCAATGACTGCGATGATAATCTTCCGTTGTTGCAAAACTCGCGGCGAAATCGAAACGGTAATTTGATTATGGCCGAGCTGATATCTTGTACCGGGGCCGGGGGGGGGGGGGGGGGCTTTGCGACCTCTTGGAGAGGAATTTGCTTTTGTTGGCGTGATTTTGACGGTTGGAAATGTTGTAGGGTTCCGATTTTGTTCTTGTGGCCAGCAGGTGCCAAGTGGAAGAAGTCAAATCTTAGTGAATTTGATTGGAATCGATCGTTTTGAATCGATCCTTCGGTAGGTCAAACAATGTATTGGCACGAAATCCGGAAGACGATTTCAAGAAATGTTTTAAAACTTCGGTGAAGATGACTCGCAATCACAACAACAGAAAGTAATATGAAAAATTGAGGACAATAATAATTAAAAGTAGTTATTAAAAATATCGATTGATAATTATTATGGAAAATAATTATTGAAAATATCAATAAAAAATAATGATTCAAATTGATGATTCAATTCTTTTTCAATTCTTAATCCTTAAAACTAGTTATTTCAATTCTTAATCCTTAAAACTAGTTATTCAAAATATCGATTGCCAATTACGATAGAAAATATTTATTGAAAATATCGATAAAAAATAATTATTCAAAATAATTATTCAAAATGACGACTCAAATCCGCGATTAAAAATAATGATTAAAAATAATAATTCAAAATATGAAATCAATATATGAAAAATTGAGGACAATAATCATTCAAACTAATTATTTAAAATATCGATTGATAATTATTATGAAAAATAATTATTGAAAACATCGATAAAAAATAATGATTCAAAATATGATTTGAAATCAAGTATTCAAAATAATGGTTCAAAACATTGATTCAAAATATCGATAAAAAATAATGCTTCAAAATGAAGTATGGAAAATAATGGTTCAAAACAATGATTCAAAATATCGATCAAAAATGATGATTCAAAATATGATTGCAAATAATGCTTCAAAATGATGGTTCAAAACAATGATTCCAAATGATGATTCAAAATTATGATTCAAGATAATGATTATAAACAATGATAAGAAATATCGAATCAATATAATGGTTCAAGTGCTCCTAAAGAGTGTCCTCATGATTTCCGAACGCTATCGCCATTGTCTTTTTAAACGAACAATCGCATGTTCCCAGATTCCGAAAGCGTTTATTCCCAAACACCAAAGATCCAGAACAAACCTTCCGTCATTTCGTCCCAACTTCGTTCAGCCCGAAAAAAATTCCAAAAAATAGCCAATGTCTTACCGTTAAAATGCAAAAACAAGCATTACACTTTTATATCAGTAGGATACCCAATAACCTTAATATACCTGGCTACCAAATCCGGCCTGGCAGATTTAAATCATGATCAGAATACGAGGCCTAAAGAAGGTTTCGTTCCGCGACTCTGACTAAAATTGAGTTGTATCCTGGCAAGCCTCGCGCCAAAAAGAAAGCCCAACTCATTTTTCGACCCACGTCAACAGAATCGTAAAAACCACAAAAAAGCTTGTTCCTCAAGGGAATCGACGTGCTCTCAAAGTGTCATTCGAGCCGCTCAGAGAAAAACCTTCCTCCGTTTCACGCTCATCCTCGATTCGTTTTCTCTCAATTCTCCTTTTTTGAAATATTTCCTTTTGAATCGCCACACGAAGCGAGTCGGAGAAAAAAGAAAGATTGCACCCCGGCTCAGCGCCGGGCGTGTAATAAATACGAGTGCCGCGATACACGATGATCGCGCGAAGCATCTGCATCACCGGATGCAAGAAGGTACAACGGTGGGGCTCGCGAGACGTGAGGCTCGTTCCTGCAATTCGTCAACATTCGCGATACACGAATGATACAAATGATCGCGCCAACGAGTAAGGCTTAAAACAAGGGAATTGCCAATTCGATACGTGCTCGGCAAAACGATCGATCAGGCGGTTCGATCGATTGAAACGATACGTGTTCCAGGAAGCCGGCAGGATATATATATATATATATATATATATATATATATATATATATATATATATATATATATATATATATATATATATATATATATATATATATATATCATCCGCGCGCTCACGAGAATTTCTCGCGTCACACATAGATTGGGTATTTCCCTCGAAGGACCATACATGCAGGGCGCACGAGGGAAGATGGAACTGAGAAAGAGGATAAGAGGGATGACCAAGACGATGGAAGAGCCAGGGATAGAGCATGTATAGGGTCGTTTACCCGATATATGTGCAGCACAGAAATAGGATTCGAAACCTTAGATAAACCAAACTTTTCCCTCGTCGTGAGCTTCAGCCTCAGTAAGAGACTCTTTCGTCTATACATATACGTGCGTTCAACAAGGCGTCTTTGGATATTCGCCAAAGAAATCCTCCGGAATCGTCACTCGCCATAGCCATCTGCCCAAACTTTCCTTCTCGATCGGTTTTTCTTCGTCAGCGTGTTGTTGTTTCCCAATGATACCGATTTCGACGTCCAACCGGGAAACAGACGCGTCCAGAATGGACCGTTCGTTACCCGATGTGTCCTCCGTCACTCATGAGGCTTCGTAATCCGGGGCACGTAACTCCCGCACGGGCAGAGAGTGCTGTCAAGAGACCGTGCGGATTTTGTTCGATACTCGGCATGCGAGAGTATTTTTCTTGGAGCTGCTACTCCGCGGTGGCTGACAGGCAGCGTAGGTAGAATAATAAAGCGGCTAGGAGACGACGGGGTGTGAAGTTTGGCACTTGGTCAAACTAGGCTGTATAGCCTCAAGGATCGATTCTGAGCGAGAGTTCCGTGGGCAAAGTTAGATACCGTTGTTCTATTCTGTATTGGAGGTGTTGAATGGAACGTTGAATAAGTTCTCGCTGGCGTTACGTGAAAGTAAATGCTTCATTTGGAAACATCATTCGTTAAACTCATTCTTTTTTTAGCGCCTGAACCAATCTCTGCATGTTGTTTCCGACAGAGCATGGTCGCCGCAAGTCTCAACAAGTCTCTCCGTGCGCTTCAGCGACAGATTTTTTTGAATAAAGTAGTGCAATTATCAATTAAAGTAAATTTCCTCGCAAATACGTTCTTTTTTGCACGAAATTTGACATGTTTAACTGCATGAAAAAAAGTTGTTTACTCTTCGGTAAAATGACATACACTGAATGTCATTGCTTGCTTTCAGTACCTACCATAAGCAAGTACTAAAAGCTTGCTTATAGTACTTGCTTATGGTACTTCCAAAAGCTTGCTTATAGTACTTGCTTATGGTACTTCTGAAAGCTTGCTTATAGTACTTGCTTATAATACTTCTAAAATATTGCTTATAGTACTTATAGTACTACTTGCTTATAGTACTTCTAAAAACTTGCTTATAGTACTTGCTTATAATACTCACTGCTATAATACGTACTGCTTATAGTATTCCTAAAAGCTTGCTTATAATACTTTTAGAAACTTGCTTATGCGGTAAAATGACATGCACTGAATGTCATTGCTTGCTTATAGTACCTGCCTATAGTACTTCTAAAAGCTTGCTTACAGGACTTCCATATAATACTTCTAAAACATTGCTTATAGTACTTCTAAAAACTTGCGTAGAGTACTTACTCATAGTACTTCTAAAAGCTTTCTTATATTACTTGCTTATGGTACTTCTAAAAGCGTGCTTATAGTACTTGCTTATGGTACTTCTAAAGGCTTATAATACTTCTAAAATAGGTCTTCCTTAAAAACAGGACTTCCTTATAATACTTCTAAAAGATTGCTTATAGTACTTCTAAAAACTTGCTTATAGTACTTGCTCATAGTACTTCTAAAAGCTTGCTTGTAGTACTTGCTTATAGTACTTCGAAAAGCTTGCTTATAGTACCTGCTTATAGTAATTCTAAACGACTGCTTGTAGTACTTCTAAAAGCTTGCTTAGAGTCCTTGCTTATAGTACTTCTAAAAGCTTGCTTGTAGTTATTGCTTATAATGCTTCTAAAAGATTGCTTATAGTACTTGCTTATAGTACTTCTAAAAGCTTGCTTATAGTACTTCTAAAAGCTTGCTTATAGTACTTGCTTATATATATTGCTACTATATTTGTATACGTTAAGCAAGCACTATATTGCTTATAGTACTTTTTTGTAAATGCGTTACCATGTTAAACTAAACGACGGTAGTTCGGGTAACGTTATTTGGTGGAAAACAGCGAGAACTTATTCGACGTCCTAATACTTGGGGCAAACTAAAGTGTGATCAGCCAGGATCTTGGTGGAGTCTTCTACCGTGGTAGTCACAACGGCTGGAGCAGAAGTATCGATGATTCGATGTACCATCGAGTACTCTCTCTTTATATGATTAGGCAAACACGCTTCTTGAATGAAATTCACCTTGATGGGGGCTGGGATCGTTCGAGCTGGTGAGCTGAACGGTAGAGGATCGAACTCCGATGAGCCCGTTAGCAACGAAATGAGACAGGACATCGGAGATGCCAAATGGGCGTAGGGGAGGAACGAAGGAGCGTGGCCGCGATCTCGCTCGATGTCGTGATAGCTCGGGCAAGAGTTTAGGTCGGGTGCAGATATTTTAATGGAGTCGTTAGTTAAGTTTAACTGCCAGGGGGGGGTCTCGAGTATCCGCACACCGGGGCTGCGATATGGCTCAGTCAGCATTCGTACTCGGTTCTATCCACCGATCGAAATAAGAGCTAAACTCGTTGCAATCGTTCCTCGCTATTCTTGATTTATCCGCCGCCTCGCGCTGTGTCTAAAGTGGGAGCGCCGAAAGCAGCGCGCACGAACCAACGACGACTTCGTACGATTCATCGCTCCTTTTTTTCTCCTTCCATCTCTATCTCCTTGAAACTCTTGATCGGGCATCGACGAAGCGCTAAAACACTCTCGTGCCGGATCTTCCCGGCAAATGCTTCTGGCTGCAAGAAGCCGCGATTGAAAATAATAAAAGATTTCTTCATGATTCGATTTGCTCTCTACAATCACGTTGTGACATTTAGCCATCGTGGATACTTGCAACGATGGTCACAACGCAACGTAATCAGGGAGAATACGAGATTGACTGGAGACAATTTCTACACCGTCACCAAACGGCTTCCATCGACTGTTGATGATGTTCTTCATCGGAGCATCGGATCGACGGCGAGCCTAATTTGTTTCGCTCGTCGTGAATCCGTCATTACGACGAGCGATGGTTTCCTCGGTGGACGTCCGCGGAGGGTTCCCCTCTCGCCTGCAATCGGATCGCACAACAAGGTCGAACTGTTGAGCGGGAAAGCCTCGGCCACCCAAACGTCCAGCTGCCAAACGAGGAACTGCCCTTGCATCATCATCTCTTGTCTCTTTCCTTGATCCAATTGCAGTGTTGCACGAGCACTCTAAGCGTTTCAGTCGTAATAATTCGCATCGGGACGAAAGGAGCCGGAACCCTCGAAGCTAGCACGACGTGCACCATATCCGTGAATGACCCACTTTTCCGTACACACCAATACAATCCCAATGGGTACACATTTCTAGGCACTATGGGCAACCAACGTACACACACTATTTTGAGGAACGTAGAGCCAAGCGGCGGGTATCGCTTGTACAGCGAAGTACATCGATGAAGAAACTGCGGAATGCCGCGCCAATGTTGAAGTGACTTTCACTCGGAAGGCCTCCATACGTTCACATTCGGCTAGTTGTATGCGACGGGGCTCTCTGCACGAATAGACACATGTGAATTATGCGAAGTGTTCTCTGTCTACCGAGGGCCTTTGATGCCTATGATGCATGACTCCTTGAGTGCCTGCTACCCGGTCCGGATCTACCTGGATCCTCCCGAAATCCCTGGTCTCCAACTGATTCCGTAATGCACTCTGCCCTGCAAGGACCTTCCTCGTATATATGTGACTGCGGTTCACCACTGCCACCACCCAATCAATTGTTTCATTAAAGGTCGTCGGCCCGAGGGAGCCACATTTAACCGTTAGCCATTTCTATCGGTCCGGCTGTGCTAATGACGATGGCGACCAAAGACGCCGAAAGGTCATCACTGTCAGCCATTTACACCCACAACTCACTATACCGAGATCTCGGAACATTTTCTGACATATCGCTTTATGGCCATGCTTCGATTTTTTGTGGTTCTCTCTTGGAGTGGATTGATTGCTCTGGAGTGTACATGACGGAAATGAAGAGAAGAGGAAAAGCCACGGCGTCAAATATGGAACGCGATTGACAGATGCTGGTAGTGTGGGGCACCTCTTTTTTGTGTCAGAAGTTGAGACTAAAGTTAAGGCCACAATTATGAAGAAAAGTACAGAAAAATAATCGTGAGATGTATATTGACGTGATTAAGGACAAGCCACCAATGGGATATATCAATCTGGGATAAAAACTCCTTCAAACTTAGATTGAACTCTAGCTTATGTAAGAAGTGGTAACTCCAGCCTCCACTATAATATTCAATCAGTATAGCGATTTTCGTAAAATAAACATCACTGTCGTATAAGTCTGATTGACTTATGCCTACGCGTGTCTCATTTCAGTCTTGACCTTTGTCGGAAGATCCAATACTCACGTCTTCAATCATACACCTTTTTCAATATTAACGATCGCGTGATTGCAGTTTGCCACACAGGGATTATATTTCCTTCGTAGGAAAAAAAAACAATAATTGGTAGTTGGGGAGCTTACACTTTTGCAAGAGCTACTCCTATTTTTCCATCTGCAAAAATCTGCAAATTTATACAAAAATGATTCTTCCACTTTTGATTTTATCCTTTCCTTTTCCTGACAGGGAACCTTACTTAGATTTTGATGAAACTCGTATGTGTGATGAAGCATTGGAAAGTGATAGGGGCCAATTTTTTTTATCGTCGGAAAAATCGGTTTTGAGGGCGAAACCACCCCTCAAAGAAAGACGTGTCGAGGGATGATTTTGCAGTTTCACCCACGAGCAGTCCATCGATATAAATGAAACAAACACCAAAATTCTTCCAATGTAAAGCGATGCAAAATGCACTATTGAAATATTGAAAAAAAAAGTTAAGGGGTCACACGTCTTTCTTTAGAGGGTGATTTCCTCCTTTGAAACCGTCTTTCCTTCGATAAAAAAAAATACGTGTTTAATAGTTTTCAATGCTCTATCACATATATGAGTTTCATCAAAATCGAAGGCGGACACTTAAGTGGTGTCTCTGGTAAGATTGTCACTCGATAATAAAATCGTACTATACTTTTGAAACGCTAGAATATAAAATACACAAATATGGAAAAATCGATCCTGAAAGCTTGATTTTAAATATCATAATTATCACAAGTCTCAAAGTTTCTCTCAAGAGTGACTAAGTGACTCGACCACTTTAATCATCCCCGATGTTTTTTCCCGAGCGTTTTAAATCGCGATAACCGTGAGAAAGCTATCCTTTTTTCTTCGTATTCTTTTTTGTGTGTGCGTGTTTTTTTTTTAATCAGGCGTTATAGAGGAAAGAATTTCTTGATAGGAAGGAGTGTCGGGTTGAGCCGAGGCAAGGATGTCGTGCTATTCGAGTGCGCGGGCGTGAGCGGCATCTTGCTATCTCCCGTTTCCTCCATTCCCCTCGGTCTCGCTTCTTTATCTTCTATCTTCCTTTCACTCTTGGCTCGCTGCTCCAGGTAACTGACTGTTCTCTCGCCGTTCCCGTAAGTATATGTCGTTAATGGGAGGGCCATTACTAGCCTCCCGACAGCGCTATAAATTATTTTTCATGCGCCGGGTGGCGTCCAGTTTAGCTCTATCCGCTGAGGATTCTAGTCGCCTTTTGTGTACCCTGCTCAATCTATATGGTATCCTGCCAAGGAATTGTTATTTAACGATCTATTAATACTCCTTGGGGTGCAAGTTTTTCAGCTCACGATCGTGTAGCAGCAATCAGAAAAGGTCGCTCTGAACAGCGTGGGCCACTTTAACCAACCTTCCTTTTTCTCGTTCTAATCCCTGCTATCTTACCCACATGTGGATTTATTTATCCGCTATCGGGCATCCATTTTTTAGCGTTTGATTGAATCGCCCTGTTCTTTTGTGGAGTCCTTCGATGGATCCGGCTTGAAGGCCTTTTTGAGGTCCGAATTGGAATAGAAATGACGGATTGCTATGACGAGATCTTTAATTTTTTTTAATGGACAGATTCTGTAGGAGGGTGGATATTGCAATCAAGGATGGTCACTTCACTTAATGTTAAGGGATGCTGATTTTTTTTTAGACGTTATGTCCAACAAAAGTTCAACTTCGAAGTTGTCGGGAGTTTGGCTGGATCAGTATCGATAAAAAAAAATAATAATCTGGACAATCTAGCACGGGGTCTTAAGGCCTTAGGCCATAGTAACGGGAATAAAATCATGTGCGAATTTAACCATTTTTTCGTATGAAAAAGTGATTCACTCATAAAATTAATTACACATCTAGTTAGTATGAATATCAAGCTGTTAGAAATTTTTTTTTGCGATGTAGGGGAGACCGGGGCAAAATGGTATAGCGGGGCAAAACGGTACCGGGGCAAAACGGCACTGGGGCATAATGGGATCGGGGCAAAATGGGACAGAGAGGAGTGGAATATCAAATTGGGGCAAAATGGGACACACAGTCATTAATGCATTAATAGACTACACCAAACTTGCGAAGATTCTAACCGAATGATAAAAAATTATTATTTAAACAATTTCATTAACAATTAAATTGTTCGAATCGAATTGTTACGCCAAACAAACCCGTTTTGCCCCGGTCCCATTTTGCCCCGGTCCCATTATGCCCCGCTATACCATTTTGCCCCGGTCTCCCCTACATAATGGCGGACTACTCGAAACCTCTCGAAACAGCTTTTTTCAAATTGGCGTGACAAATAACTTCAACAATTTTCACTTGATTTACTTCAAATTCAAAAGTTATGTGCCTAATTGCGTTTCGCAGAGAAGTACGTACGAAATTTCTGATTAATCGAAAACTTTTCATTTCATGAGCAGTTTATGAGAAGTTAAAACGAAATTTTTCACTAAAAATTCATTTCTTAAGTTCAAATACGTACAACTTTTGAGTCAAACAATATGTTTTCAATTTCGCACGTACTTCTGGTATTCTAAAAAGGTATTCTAAAAAAATATAACAAAAGAAAATATTAGTAGTCGGCGATTTTGTACATCGAAACAAAATATATATTTTTTCTAACAGCTTGATGTTCATACTAAATAGATGTGCAATTAATTTTATGAGTGAGTCGCTTTTTCATACGAAAAAAAATAGTTAAATTCGCACATGATTTTTTACCCGTTACTGTGGCTTAAGGTAACAGTAATGGGTAAGGAGGAGGAGAGTGAGGAGAATTTTTTATTCTTATGTTGAATGTGTCACCTCGAAAGACTCTGCGCTAGATCCATGGGAATTAAATTTTTTTCTCGAAATCAAGTAGAATTTATCGAAAACTCGGAACCAGAGTTTGACAAGAGTCGTCTGAGACTAGAACAAATCAGAATGCTGCAACATCTATAAGGAAAACGCCTTGACCTTCCTCAACGTATGAGAGGAAAGTTACTTTAACATAATGAATGTCTTCGCCTTTTTTAACTTGCTGTATATCTTGTATATCTTGAGGTTATGTTAAACTGTTGGTCTGGAAAAATAGCCTAGTAGGTTGACATTTTATGACATCAAACCTGGAGGGAAAATTTTATCGTTATAATACTCAATGCAGCTGTTTCGATTCTCCGATCGAGACCTTAGTTGTACACCTAATATTTTGGCCCTCTACGTTATTTGAACATGAGAAGATAATTAATTACCATAGATTAAGTGAGGATTTGTCACCGGAGACTTTAAGAGTGACATATCAACGATTCCAATCAGTCACCAAAAATACCAAAAAAACACCACTCGCGCATCCAAATAGGAAACAGTAATTTATGCTATCTTTCGACATAATAATCGTATCGGATAGTTCATGTTCCGAGTCTCGTCGAGTGATGGGGCCTCGAATATCCCAATCACACTTCATTCTGTAAAAATCGACCAAAACTTATTTTTTTTCGGAAAGCTGCCCCGGAAACCGTGATTTCTCAAACTGTTCGATTACGTTATCGCAGATCCATTGTAGAGTAAATGATGACCAGAGAAGGCGATCGAGAGCTCTTGGTGAAATTGTCTTTTAAACGTTTTAAACAATAAAAAATGTATCGATCGTGAGCCGAAGTTAGAGCCCAGTTTGCGGCTCGTTATCGCAAAGAATATGTAAATAAGAGTACGGAACAGCTCCTGGGGGCCGGAGAGCCACGCGGGCCCAAAACCGATTACGATACGGATTCGATGGATCGAACGGCATTCCTGCATCTTACACGCAGTGAGCTGATCGCGACTCCTTGCCGTCGATCCGAAAACCCGTCGGCCCAGTCTTCGATCCCAAAATTTACACACCCACCTTCGCTTTTGGCCATCCGTTTCATTCTCGATATTTGGGCCCCTTTCCCAACGCGGAAAAATACTTGGACGCGTATGGACAGCGAGGAAATTTCGTTTGAAAACTTTCTACCTAATACGTAATCTCGTATTTGTTACATGATGAGATTGCAGTTTTGTACGAGGAGGGACTGTTGATTTTGTACTTATTTCGGCATGTGAAGTGGTCATATAATAATCGTTGCTCTGAAAAGAAATTTCATTTTTATTTTTTCTCAATTTTTTAAAATTATTTTATTATTCTTGTATTATTTTTAATTAATTAGATGAATTAAATGAATTTTTAATTAGTTTGATGAATAAAAAAAATGAATTTTCGTGAACTTCTCAGAACACGTGTGCAGAATTTGAATTTTTTTTGTGTTGCAGAAAGTATCTTCACGGGTTTTCGTATTGAAATAAATGTATAAATGTGGTAAATATAACGATCTGTGCAGACCGCTGTTTGAAAAACGTCCGTCGCGGTGATCACTGACGCTCGGATACAAGTCATCCGAAAAAAAAAAACGCATTTAGTTTTGCGTAAAATTATTTATGTAGTGCTTGGACAAAGGATTTAATCCTTTTACAAAGGACAAACAATCCTTGGACAAAGGATTTAATCAATTTTGAAAAAAATTGGCTGTAGTCTAAAGTGCAAGTATTTATTTTCGGAGAAAAAAAACGTCTTATTTTTGTTGATAAAAAACACATTGCATCAACAAAAAAAAAGTTCGTTTGTTCAACACTGCTTTTTGATATATTTCATAGTCGAAGGAGCTTGTCAAATTTGACGTTGGTCGGTCCAGTGATTTTTGAGATATCGACGTCGCCAATTTTGCGACAGTCATTTTGAGAAACTCGCGGTTAAAGTTCGTCGGTTCGCGGAAACTATAGTTATAAATGCCCATAAATAACCACCTCAATTTTTAACAGATCGACTTGAAATTTTCAGAGAATATTTTTGAAAAGCTATATCTTAAGAATCCATTAAAAACGAAAAATCGATATTTCAGAAAGTTCCAACGAGATGTGAGCTCTCACGAATTTAAATATATTTTTAAAACTATACTCCATTATAAATTTCCCATTTACTTTTGCGCCATCGGAAACTAACTTTTTAGGGTCTCAATTACAATAAATTGCTCTGATTTTTTAGTACAGGCCTTCGACATATTTTTATTCATAGGCAGACGCAATTTTCAGAGAATCCCTATTTATTGGTATAATAATTTATATTACAATTATAATTGTTACAATAATTTGAAAATATAAACCAGAAATTCCCAGCACATGGGAAATCTGGAGCATCTTCACTTTTTTTATGGACAGATTCTTCGAGAAACTTATTTGTAGAAACAATAACAAAAAAATAATAAAAGTAAAGTCATATAAAAATAACACGAGAAAAAAAAAGAATCCAAACCGAATCGTCACCACCGTATCAAAAAAATTAATTGTCAAAGTCTTTCAGTACCAGTGTTCTCTATTCGTTATTTCATAAAACCCAATTCTCTTTCCTCGAAAAAGCCTAAACTGAAATCGCCGAAAACGCACCTCACATTGAGACTTGAAAAAAAATATAAAATAAAAATCGCCCCTGCACGAAAAAGAAACCATTTCAAATGAAAATAAATCTTTTGATCACCCACAAGTGACACATCTTAAGGAGTTACCCCCACTGACGATTTTGAAAAAATCGATTTTTTTATTGCATTTTTTTGAAGTATAAGTATCTGAGAATATGTTCTGAAAAAATGTTTTGAAATGTTTTGAAAAAATCGATTTTTTTATTGCATTTTTTTGAAGTATAAGAATCTGAGAATATGTCCTGAAAATTTCAAGTCGATCCGAACAAAATCGACTGAGATATGAGCGTTAAAAGAGAAAAATCCGTTCTTCGTGTAAACTGAAATTGAAACTTTAAACGCGTTTTTCTCAAAATGGCATTTCTGAAGTCGGTGACCAAGATTACTCGAACACTAATGAACCGATCTTCTTGAAATTTTGCAGGCTTATTTAATACATAAAAATGTAGTCTTTAATCGTTCGATTTTTTTTTTTCGAAAAAAAAAATGGCCGTTTTATAGCCAAAAAACGGCCGTTTTTTTTCGTTAAAATCGAACCATTAACTTTGACTGTCCGCCATTTTGTGAAAAATGAATATTTTTTAAAATCCTTTGATTAAAGACTAATTTATACTTATATTTGACTAAATCCATCCGCATTTTTTTTTCAGATGATCCACTTCCCCGCAATGTTGGTCACCGCAAACCGTGTATATAAAAACATTATTTCATTGACGGCCATTTGCCACTAAACAATGTAATATTTTTCAATAAAAAAATGACTGAAAGTTCTTCAAGATGTGTTCATTAAGATGGTATATTGATCGATTTAAAAAGTTTTGTAGTTTTCTTTAAAAAAATCATGAAAAAGGCCTTTTTTTTGCGCTACAAGTGGGGGCAACGCCTTAAAAATCAGTTTTTCAAACACGTTTACATGTCAAAGTAATATAACGTCCGGAAGGATATGCATTGCAGAAAACTCCGTTAAAGATGACGCACACGACGATTCGGTTGGGTAGAGTGGGGCTTGATTGCGATTATTCAATGCGGTAGGAGATGGGCGCGCAGTTGCAAGAGCATCGGAGGTTGGTCAGGTGTATCCAGGAACCGTGCTGCGCAACTTCGAGGAGAGAGCAAGTTGACGGCGTGATTTTGATTTACGGCTAATTGCCGAGACGCTCGCGGGCACACCCGCGAGATTTTCTTCTTATTTTTTCTTTGTTTTTTTTTCTTTCGTTCTCTTCTTCCCCGCAAGCTTTATCCGTTCCTACTTGCTCGGCGGCTTTCCGTCATGCAGCCGCCCGAGTCTGTCTCATGAATGATAAAGTCGCGAGGGGCGCGCTCTCAGCGATTTTAGCAGCCGGTTAACCTTATAACGTTTGCCAAACGATGAAAATATGTGTCGGAGCGTAACGCGCGGTGTCTCCAGCAAACGCCAAGTGCGGAAGAACGTGAGAAAATGAGAATGTGCAGATGTCGTGCACAGAAATACTTTTACGACATCGTACATTTGGCACGGTGTGTCACTGTAGTAAATACTCGATCATCCGTAGTAAATACGATTTTAGCGGTGGGCCAAATTTCGGCAAACGACCAGCCTCGCGGAGAGACATTTATTCACGTAGTATTTTATTATTATGATTTTCGCATTAGCCGCAGTCACGATTTCGCAAAAGTTTTATTTCGAGCGCCGCTAAGTTTGACTTTTCATGCTTCTTCCGAGTCGATATATCATTTTCTTAATTCGACTTTGGGAGCCTTTTATGCGGTTGGGCGTAAGGGGTCTGTGAAAACTTGACATTTCGGAAATATAGTTTTTTATTGGATAGTTTTATAGCCTGATATCTTAAATTGAATTGGCCATGCAGATTTTGTGAAAATTCCAAAAAATTGTCGAGTTGTAAGGATATTATTTTATTGCATAGTTGTACAACCCAAGGTCTTAAATTTAAATGGCCGTTTATTATTGGCGGTTTATAACATTTTCTATCGTGTGACCGAACGATTTTTTTTGTTCATGTTTATCCATTTGTTGATAACAAGTGTTCAACGTGTTTTTTTTTAGCGAAAATTGAACTTTTCCTACAGCTTGTCATTTTCGTGATTTTCAAAATGCCAAAAAAAAATGTCCGGTCATACCGGAGTTTGACTTCTAAACCTTTTTCCGAGTCAAAATATCGTTTTTTCATGTGCTTTCGAGAGCTTTAATGCGATAGGGCTTAAGGGGTCTGTGAAAACTAGAAATTTCAGAAATGAGATTTTTTTATTGCATAGTTGTATGACCTAGGGTCTTAAATTTAATTGACCACGCAGATTTTGTCAAAATTCCAGAAAAACACGGCGTTGTAACTATTTTTGTGAAGGGTCATATCGCGAAGGGTGAATCGCTGCGATGTACCCTTCCTTCTTGTGCGTTTTTCTCGAAACTCTGTTTTAAAAAAGGGTGTAAGTCGTATCTCAAAGTACATTCGTTCAATTCACTTTAAATTTCGACGGAGCACAGGTTATAACATTTTGTATCGTATGACCAAATTATTTTTTAAGTATGTTAATGCATTTGGTAACAACAAATATTCAAAGCTGTTTTTTTGGTGAAAATTAATTTTTTTCCTACAACTTGTCATGTTCGTAATTTTCAAAATTAAAATAAAGTGTCCGTTCGTACCGAAGTTTGACTTTTAATGCTTCTTCCGAGTCAGAATATCGTTTTTTAAATTCGATATTGGGATCTTTTTCACGATAGGGCTTAAGCGGTTTGTAAAAACTTCAAAATGTCTAAACTTCGATACGTTTATAGCATAGTTTTATAGTCTCGTGTCTCAACTTTGATTAGCAGCGACAATTTTGTAATAATTCCAAAAATTGACCGAGTTGTAACGATTGTTGTGACGGGTCCGATGTACCTTTTGTTCTTTCGCGTTTCCCTCGAAACTTTGTTTTATGGAATGGGGTAAGTCGTATTTCAAAATCCATCCGTCCGATTCACTTCAAGTTCAGGCGGTGCATAGTTTATAACATTTTCTATCGTAAGACCGGACAATTTTTCAAGTACGTTTATCCATTTGTTAATAACGGATGTCTCAAGTTATTTTTTTCGTCGAAAATCGAACTTTACCTGCAGTTTGCCATTTTCGTAATTTCCAAAGTTCCAAAAAAAGTGTCCGGTCGTACCAAATGTCTATTATCATATCGAAAATAAATTGTACATTTTTTATTTCAGATCAGCCTATTTGCCAGAACCACCTACACCAAATTGAGACGGGGGTACTGTGTATTAATAATAATATCTCAATTGTTTATCAATACTTCTTATTAAAAATAAAAAAACTCAAACTTGGCAAGACTATGTATTAATTGAGTGTAAATTCCCGACCTCGTCAGACCATTTACTCTTATCAGAAACAAAAAGATTAAAAACCGAGGTGTCTTTTTCGAGCTTTGCGGGCAACGATAAAATTTATTCTCACATTCCAGTGCTTCTCGTCATTCATCGCTCTTACTTTGATCGACAATGTGCCTGGCAGTTCATTCGTGGCAACAAATCCAAACATTTCAATTTCATCCAGCCAATATTAATTATACGTCTTTAAATCGACGAAAAGATTTGCCCTTCTCTTTATTTTCGGCTCTACATCCACGATTTCTTAATCGACCTTATCGCCTTATCCACTTTTACAGCAAATTATATTTCGACGTTGTATCACGACTTTTCGGAGTCTCGGATATTTGTCCAACGTATACATTTAGTGCCAGGCTCCAGACGGTTATAAATTCCCCATTGGATCGCACCATCGCGTTATCGGGGGCTGCCAGATATCGCGAGGCTCCTGGATAACGGTCGGAGACTAGAAAGAATGAACTTTCACCCTGTGGCGAAAATAAAATAAAGAGAGAGGCAACGCGGAATTGCGGCGAGCAACGCAGCATGATATATTGAACCTAAATTATCTGACACATTTTACGTATTCATCATATGTGTATGTATATATATACATATGATGAATACGTAATATATATATATATAAAATTTGTGTGAGTATATATATATATAAAATTGATGCGATGATATTAATACTCCAGAAAACGTGCTACGCAAGTGTACGGACACGTCCGAGACGTATTAATAGCACTGGAGTTATCGCCCACTACTAAAATATACGACATATTATGTCATATTTATAGTACAATAATATGTCATAAAACTGTATGCAATCTTGGTAGGAACGAAGAAGTAATTGGCTATAAAAAAGAGCCAGAAAATACGCAGACCTAATTATCCTCTCTCTCGATACTAGGAAGAGCGCCTTTTTGGAGTAATGTAATAAAACTTTATATTAATTTTTGTCTACCTCTATCTTTCTCACTTCCTCAAGTAAAAAGCATCCTTTCCCCGAAAACTGGGTAAATTTCGATATTCGAAAATTGTAATTATTTTTTTGTTTTTTACAATGCATTTGGTAAAAATATTCCACATTTATCGATATGGATACGCATTTGAAGGAATTGGTGCAAAAGAAACTCGTGGAAGAATATCCCAGAAAAGAGGGCCTTGTCAAATAATTAGGATTTTGACAATTTTTATGGCTGATTATGACCTCCACGAGGGAGCTGAGAGACTACTTTATGGGTCCGGAATCGCAGATTGATGGGTAGGTTATTTTGTCAGCAGATTTTTGAATCTTGAAACATTAAACGCGTTTTCATGGAAACCACTTTTCATGTACCTCGTGGAAGATAACTCAAAAACTACGTCATCGATCATTTTCAAATTCTGCCGATTTTAAGATAACATTATTACCGTCTATGTGAACGTCAGTTCTATAGTAAAAGTGTCATGAAAAGTAGAGAATTTTTTCAAACACGTACCATTTTCCGAATTTTTACTTCGGCTTGGATTTTTTCGGTTCACATACAGCGTGTAGGCTTTAAAAATCGAAAACTCTTTGGCCCTGATGTTTCAGCTCGATGCACCAGACGCTAGATTGTAGGCCGTGAAAAAAATTAGACGGGAGTCGTCGCTGAATCAAGTGTCGTCCACCGGCCTTTTTTAATTAAAAAAAAAAACATTTTGGAAAACTTTTAAATGCAATAATGTGTACATAAAATTCGAAGTATGTAGGATAAATAGTTGCGACACGAAATTTTTTTGATAATTCGCTTGATTTCGGCTGCCTAAAGAGATCTGCCCCGTTAACAATTAATTCTCCAAACATTTTCTTGCTAGTGAGTCATGTTTCAATGATCGAACTACTCCCGAATGATTGGTTGTTCAAAGTGAGACACTACAGAGGTACAATGTTAAAATAAAAATTCAATATTTTTGTTTCAAAGCGTACCATTTCATCGATTTTCAAAATTTCTCACTTTTTCTTGGTTCATATTCCGCGTATGAGTGTCCATAAAAGAAAAATCTTTGTTAGTTTTTATTCAAATTAATCCCGCCAACGCTACGTATCACGCCGTCTAACAACACCCGCGCCTTACCCCGTTCGGAATTCCCTACCATCCCTCGGCTATTTATAAAAATTTACGAATAAAAAAGAATACCATGTATCAGCCAAAGATAGTAACAAAGCATATCCTAAGTCTCAAAAATGCAAAAAAAAATATTTTCTTAAAAAAAATCATGAAAATCAGCAACTTTTTCCTCGCCCCTTCATCTCTCCCCTCAACGAACTTAAAAATATTGTGCCTGTCAGAGAAGCGTGTACGAACTAAAGTTTTGTTTCCCTGCCCGTAGCTCGTTACGTGATAGCCCAAAGTCACCAAGAAAATCGATGTGCCGAGTAAAAATTATTTGACAGCTCCAAAGCATCGATACGCTAAAGTTATTTTTCAAAGTTATTTTGTACGGAGTGTCTCCCCGTCCGGTTATCGGACAAATAAACGTAAGTTATTCGTCCGGATAGCGGCTCTGTTCAGACCGTATATCCAGTAGGCGTACATATTATTGCGATTCGTGTAAGCTAGTATCCGGACGAATAACAAATATATAATTGTTCGGATAGAATATGTTGAATTGTATTATCCGAAAGAATAACTTACACGTAGTCATCCGAATAAAATCTTTATAATTTTGTTTGGGCTTGTTAGGTTTGGGTTTGTTTGTTTGGGTTGGTTGGTTGTGTTTCGGTTTGGGTTTTTTTGGGTTAGTTTTTTGGGTTTGTTTTTTGAATCGGTTGGTTGTGTTTTGGTTTGGGTTTTCTTTGGGTTGGTTTGTTTGGGTGTGTTTGTTTACGTTTGGGTTAGGTTTGTTTGGGTTTGGGTCTGGTTTGGGTCGTGTTGTTGGTGTTGTTTGGGTTTGTTTGCATTTGTTATTGGGTTGATTTGTTTGGGTGTGTTTGTTTGGGTTTGTGTGTTTGGGATTGTTTGTTTGGGGCGTTGTACAGCGAGGGGCTGTTCACTATTAAGTGAGGTGCGGAAGAGATTTCCGTGTGAAGTCGATTTCATGTGATTTTTGTGATTTCATAAGTGATTCAAGCTATTTTTAAAGTCATGTGATTTCACGTAATTTCAGTTGATTTCAATTGATTTCATTCGAATTCATCGACTCGGTTTCAAGCGATTGCTGAAATCATTGGAGGGAGAAAAAAATCGTAAAATGGTTAAATTTCTTTTTTATTGACTAATCTTGTGACTCGAATTTGAATTAAAATTTTTTAAAATGAAAAATGTGATTAAAAAAGACACAGATATAGATATTAAAAGAAATGTTTAATTTTTTCATACAGAGTCACGTCAATTGACATGACTCTGTATGAACTGGCGCGTGCACTGGCGTTAAGCCGCAGACTAACCGCTCGAACGCACGGAAAATGGACTATGCTATGAAAAATCATAATAACATTTCTTTGTTTCGAGAATCCGATGATTTCCAGCGATTTCGTGAATCAAGTGATTTCATGCTGATTTCAGACGACTTCAAAAAACTTAAACCTGATTTCAGGAGATTTCAACCACATTCGGATAATGTTGATTTAGTAAGACGGTTCGCGATTTCAGGCGATTTCTTGTTATTTTGCATTCGATTTCGAACAGAAGTGCTTGAAGGATTGCACAAGTGAATGGCCCCTCGTTGTACAGCGTGAACCGCGTGAACTGAGCTGCTATGCGGACGAATAACATACGCTTATTCGTCCGATAACCGGACGGCTAGACGCATCGTATTTTTTAAGGGAGCTTTCCAGTGTGAAATTTTCAAACATCGATTTTTTTTTTGCTTTATCGAATAGTATACACTCTTCCGAATATTCCCTGAAATTTTCATGCCGAAATTCAGATTATTTCGGTTACTGTACAGCATTTCTTGGAAGAAGGCAACGGAGCGCTACAGCTACAGCGAAACTTTGAACGCGTTTTTCTCGAAACAGCATTTTTCAAAACGGTGTCCAACTTGGAGGGCAGAGTTTTAAAGCTATCGAGTTGAATTTTTTACACAATATTCTTAACGTCATTGTTTATCGTGCTATGGAAGCTTTTTTTTTTTTTTTTGACATCTTCCTATTTTTTTGTAAAAAAAACTGCCAAAAAAAATGCTAAAATCGATACTTTTTGTTCAAACCGGCGCCATTTTTGCAAAAAAAAAAAAAAAAAGCCTCCATAGCACGGAAGCCAATTATATACCGATCAATAATCTTTTTGTGTTTTTTGTTTCAGATCAAAATTGTGACCCCCAACGTGGACACCACATCCAAGTGCATTTTCTGCAACAATTGTTTCATCATTTTTATAGATATTAATTAATAAATAAATCGATCTTTAAAAAATTGTTTTGTATTCTTCAATACCCAATTAATATACAAAAAAAAACCAGACCGATTAGATTATTTTTTCTTTAAAAAAAAAAATCGCGAAAAACAGCGATTTTTCGGGCTGTCACACTGGAAAGCTTCCTCAATTCGCCCATGACCACCGAACGGCCGATATTTGGGTCAAACGACTGCAGCGATAAATAAAATCGCAGGGTTAATTGCGTGTACGTGTTCTTCCCTTTGCCAAACATCTTTCGACGTTGAGCAAACAGTCGGTGTCATAATCGTGCGTGTATCGAATTGATTTACTCGGTTACGAGGCTCGTCCTCACGTCGAAACGATTGCACGGAATGAGGTCTTCGAGACCATTCGTTCATGCACATATATCTATACGTTCGTTACAGTCATCCGCGCCAAGGAACGGCCACGGATGTCACGATGAACAGGAGATTTAGCGGAATTCTTGAGAATTGAGATTGTTCGAGGCGCAGCTCTCGAAGAGCGTAATTGTCGGAATGGACGGAGAGAAAAGTGAAACGAAGACGATTCCCGATCTGTGCAGTCACGATGCAGCTTTTTTTTCAATTTCTTCGGAGACGGTTCGTAACCCCTCGACGCATTCCATCAGATTCACCAACGATATTTTCAATTACCCAAGCTGTGTCACTGTGTAACGACCGCGTAAAGTGCGCTCGCTCCAGTGAAACTTTTTCATTCGGCCGCGGCCATTTGTTTCCATTACAGCTGTGAAAAGATAACGAATACGGAAATTCTTGGTTTTATTCAACAATTTTATGCTGACAAAGTTTTGCCAACTCTGCCCATTTATGGTAGTCTTCATTATCAATCATTTTTCTCATTCAAGTGTCATTAGTGCTATTACCTATTTTTGTATTATCGTTATACGAAAATTGTATGAAGATAATACATATATTAATATTATTATAAATACGAAAATTGCAAAGTAAGCATCCGAACGATATTATTATTGTACGGAAATTGCGTAACAATAATACAAGAATTATTATTATTGTACAAAAATTGTTTGATAATCGTACAAACATTATCATTATTATAGGAATATTTGTATAGAAACTTATATAGGCAAATTATTATACAAACATTATTATTATTATAGGAATTACTATTATTATTATACGGAAATTGAATAATATTACAAAAATTATTACTCTTATGCAAAAATAGTATAATAATTATCGAAAAATTATGATTATTATAATTGGAAAATTGGATTATAATAATACACACATTATAATTATCGTACGGCAATTTTATCATACCAATTTTATTCTTCTTATTATTATTAAAATGATTATTATTTCATTAAACTTTTATTATCGTTATTATTATTATGATAATAATAATGATTGCCGTTGTTCTAATTTGTTATCATCGCAGTATTATTTTATAATCATTATCAATTTTAATAAATGATAAAAATGACCAATGACGACATTATAATTAGCATTTTTCAATTTCAATACTCACTTGGAAAAATGCACAAATAAAAACCATACCAGTAATTAATAGTATAAAACTTTCAACACGAACTGTCCATATTTGAGTACCCGTTTTTCTTCCAACGTTTCTTCGGTCACCCATCCAAGTATTGCTTCATTCCAACATTGCGTCCACTACTGACGACTCTATTCTACCTTTATCGAATTGTGTATCGATGATGCAAAATATGAACAATAACGTCCTATACAATTATGTCGAAAAAAAACCCAATGGTATGCCCACGAGCGAATGTAAAATTCGCAATAAATCGTATAATTTCGTGAATCACAATTGGTTTTGCCATCCCTGCAATTACGGTAATCATCCAACGATATCTCGTGCCATCTGAGAAGTCTCATCCGTCAATGGCGTTGCTTACGGAAAAAAAAAAGATCGCCACCACATCGGCAGTAAATGTGCAATTATTTCAACGCTACGTTGGCAAAAATAATTCACAAATTGTTATTTGCCCGTTGGCCTTTTATTGCGCATACACATATATCCAAGATGGCGAGGCGAACAGTTGAAAAGTGACGTGACCATCGCGGTGCACGGAGAAAAACGTATTCATTTCGATCTGTATATATGTAATTAAAATTCCTCCGTACTCCCCGAGTTGCAGTCGAGTTGTTGCTCGTGATAGCCATTCTTGTTCCGGAGTTCGTGCACCGCAAACTTGACGTTTTTACAATGATCCGACGAGAGCGTCGTTCCGCGCTCGTATGCTCGCAGGATCGCCTGGACCTTATTCCAAACATGTACCGAGAGAGTCTTGACCCCACGTGGCATACCAAGAATCCATCGAGACAACGGACGGAGCTGGTATCTATCTATGGTCTTGGCTACTTCTACGCCGCGGCTTGTGCCCCCAACATCCAACCCTTCATTTCTTTCGTCGCATCCTCGCGAGTAACTCATCGCGCGTTCTCGCACTCTTTGCAAGCATTCCGTTCGAAACTTTACGAGCAACTTCGTACTTTAATCTAATAAATTGCGAGTGGCTTTTCTTCAGCCCTCGCTGATTCATGATTATACATACGAAAGGAATTTCAACGTCGTGCGGATCGCCGAACAAGCATGCTAATAAAAATCGTTAAAAAAAAGGATTTTCAGCAGAGTATTGGGTTGTAAAGGATTCATCAAAATAACCTGACATTTTTAATTGCGCGTCATTGTTTTTGTGGCGAACGTGAAATACCGTAAAACGGGGTGAAATTGACATTGAGGTAGAACGAGCGCGCGCTCTTGATTTCTATAGATTTTGTTCAAATTTTAACCAGTCATTGTTCGGGTAAGGTTCCGCAAAACTCCCCCTTCCGATTGAGCTAAAATTTTGCACAAACCTTCGTTTTCATACTTTAAGACAACCCTTAAAGGGATTTTTGGCGACGCGCAATAGTTTTTGGGTTTGGGTTCGTTTGGGTCGTTCGAGTTTGTTCGGGTTGTTTGGCTTTATTTGGGTCGTTCGGGTTTGTTTGGGTTGTTTGGGTTTGTTTGGGTTTGCTTGGGTATTTAGTTTGGACCAATCGAAGCGCGCGATCACATATCTAGCTATGAACGGACACGTAGCAGATATGGATATAGTGGACGCGCGTTAAAAAGAAAATTGAAATTTCCATATCTCGAAAACTATTGCGAGTCGCTAAAAATTCCTTTAGGTCTTAAAATATTAGAAGGAACGTTTGTGCAAAATTTCAGCTCGACCGGAGGGGAGGGGGGGGGCTTTTCGGAACCTTATCCCATTGTTCATGTCATTATGCATGTTTGATGGAAATTCCAGTATAGTCGACTATCCCGATTGGGAGATAATGGGTTTTAAAATGACAACTTTTAACATTGCGAGGTCTTCATTGACCGAAACTCAGGTCACATATTTTACACAAATTGATCAGGACCTTATGTTTATAAATTTTGAAAAAAAATTATGCTTATATAGCAAACTAGTTAGGGAAAGAGAGAAAAAAGTTTGGATTACCGTTACTATTCTGTTTTGCTAAAAGCGTTCAGTAAAGATAGAATAATTGTCCGTAACAAATATTTGTCCCCTATAATAAGAAGACATGGCAACACCGCAGAACAGTATTGTTTAGTATTTCGAGAAAAAAAGAAATTATCGTGTTCCTAAAGTTAAAAACGTTTACCATAAAAAAGAAATATTTGCATTATAATTATTAATATTTTGTATTGTTTAGGTTATCTTCGTTAACAAATAAAAGTGTTGGTTAATTCGTAACAAATTAAAGACTTTGTGCGATTAAAAATTACTTCCAAATAAAATTTGTGTTGCGGTGTTATTGTAATGATGCCGCACACTTACGTCATTGGATAGGTGAAACGATGCGGTGTTGCCATATATCTTCTTATTTTAGGGGACAAATACTTTTTACGGAAAATCATACGGTCTAAATTTCAATGCAGCAAGAAAAAAAATGATTTTTTTTTTTCATAAACGAACATATGGGCAGAAAATGGTGGTAATTTTCGCTATTATGAACCCACCTTTTGAGGGGGTTGCAGGGTTAGGAATATGGTGGGGAGAAACCCTATAACACTATTCTTAAGAGAAATTTTGGCGGTCTATAACATCGCAAAAACGCTGCACAGCCGCTATTTTGAAATTAATTGCTTCAACAAAATTATTGTATACAGTCGCACTGATGTGTATGATAAACACTCTTTTTTGGAATCTCGATTTATTTTGTAGTTTTTCTATAAAAAAAATCCCCATAAACCCTATTTTTTCGGCCTCTACAGTGGCCTCTGGCCTTAAGGATGTTGATTCCTAAATCGCAAATGATGATAAAATTCCGAAAATTTGGTATGTTTTTGTATGAAGTATTTCAGAGGTCGTGTAAAAATTTCACGACAATTAGGAAGCTTGTTATTGAACAATTAACATTCACAAATTAAATGTTGTTTTATGGAAACTGATGTAACTTTGCAATAAGTTTTTTTTTGACCTCTCAATTTTATAATATCTACAATATACTGAAAGCAACGGCAACAAAACGAAGTTTATTAATAAATTTTTTTTTAATTTCTTTTAAAAATTGTTGTTAACAAAATGTTAATTTTTTAATAACGAGCTTCCTAATCGTCGTGAAATGTTAACACGACCTCTTAAATACTTCATACAAAAACATACCAAATTTTCAGAATTTTCTTATCTTTTTTTATTTCAACCCTTAAGGAGGTTGAAGTAATGATGATAGAATTCTGAAAATTTGGTATGTTTTTACATGAAGTATTCAGGAGGTCGTGTAGAAATTTCATGACGATTAAGAAGTTATTTATTGAACAATCAACATTAACATGTTTCATAGGGACTCAACATCCTTAATTGCAGCCTAGGCTATAACTGCACTCGTAAGTTTTAAAATTCTTATTGGTCTCTCCACATTGAACAATTCCACGGGGTTTCACCATATCAGTAGCGAATGCGAGTATTCCACGCAGCGTTCCAAACACGCCTAATTCATCCATTATTCGGCAATTCCAAAACCGCCCAAAAAGGAATTTCCGGGCCATTTCGACAGGGATCGTATTTTGGATGGCAGCCTTTGCTGTACGAGAAATTCCTCGGATCTTCCATAAAAATAAGAATAAATAAGCCAAAGTGTTTGTTGTAACAATACGTCACGATTAAGCAATCTTGGAGCCGAAGCTTCAATAGCCCGAGCGAACGTCGAGAAGCATAAAGATTACTATAATCGTACAAAAGTACCGTCGTGTCTCGAGCCCGACATTATCACTATTGAATCGTTGTTCCGCGCTAGTACACGAGGACATGAGTCAAGAAATATAAGGGAATGAGAGACGAGAGCAAACTTGGAGCAAACGGACACGAAGGAAGAAAGAGAAAGACGGAGGGAGAGAGAATGCGTCAGCATTTCCGTTCGACTCGACGGAGAACTCATTCGTGCTACAAAGTACGTTACACACGATATCGATCTATCCGTACGTACGTACTTGGCGATAGTTTCGATCGCTTCCGTCGATGTACTTCGCCGTCGCGTTCTCGTCTTGTCTTGTTCTCCAGGGTGCCGTATTGTTGGCAGTTGCACACACGCGCTAACGAACCGCGCATTGCAAACTTGGATCGACGTATGGAGAGTGGTGAGTAAAGCGGAATCCCACTATACACATTGGCGATTGCGTACAGGACGATTCAGAACACGTGGCACTAACTTCCTCCTCGGATAACGAATGTGACGACTACTCGGAGAATGTAGATCGAATAAGGCTGGTTGATGTTCGTCGATACAGATCTACACGGGCTGCGATCGTACTGCAAAATCTGCGATGGCTTGATTTTTCCAATGATCAAAACGTATTCGATGCTTCAACGAATGCCATTGGATACCATGTCCGGATGCAGGTTGAGATTGCGAGATTTAAATAGGAAAAAAGAAGAAAGCGACCATCATCACCATTTTTTGTCAAGTGCAGTCATCACTTTAAGATGGACATGTCCGGATGGAGATCGAGGCTACGAGATGCAGATCGGAAAGAAGCAAACAGCATACAGCGATCATTAGTGTCACTTTTGGCAAGTGCAGTCATCACTTCGGGATCTCTAAATTAAGTCAGGATGACTTGAGTTTAAATGATTTGATGCTGCCTAGGATCTTTTGGACTGGCATCGTATATTGGGATGTTGAATAAGTTCTCGCTGTTTTTAGTGAAAATGAATGCTTTATGCAGAAAAGTCATTCCTAATGCTTTCAAACGTTTCGAAACTGTTGTGTGATCAACTTCCGATGATCCTGCAAGTTCAGCTAGTGTCTGACATGAGTCTTCATGAAGTTATGCCTCCAACTTAACACATCAAAATCATTATATTTGAAGCATCTAAACCGATCTCTGCTCGTTGGTTTCGACCGAGCATGGTCGCTGTAAGCCTCATCAAGAATACTGTGTGCTGCAGCTGCAATTTTCTCAAAATAAAGTAGTGCTGTGAAATTCATGACTTTAACACTAAGAATAAAAAGTTTTCTACTACTTCGGCGAAATGACATATACTGAATATCAACCATGCTGTTAGTACTTTTTTGTAGATGCGTCACCATCTTAAACTACATGCAGGCAGTTCCGGTGATGTCATCTGTTGAAAAATAGTGAGAAATTACTGTAAATCCCAATTGAATTGACCATCATTGATGGAATGCTAGCCATTCGAATGGTACCGTCATCATTCACACAGCCATTCTAAGTAAACCGTACGATTTTGGGTAGTCAGCAATCAAACAAGAATCACTGCACCGGCCAACTTCAAATTTTACAAGCTTCTTTCACGTATCAAAAAGCAGTCTGCTTGGAAGAAGGAATTTCGTTCCGTATTTATGGCAGTTTCACAAGCACCAACACCTCTGACTCCATTGATGAATCTACCCCCCGCTGAATGCCTCAGCCAACGATCCGAGTACTCACGCGGAGGACGATCCGAGGGTAATCAAAGTAGGCATATCGAGTGTTTACGTATGGCCAATTCTGAATCAACCGGTGAGGATCGATTCGATAAATTATTGTCCATACGGGATAGACATATCTATGTACATTGGCTAGTGCAAAGCAGCAGTTGGAACAAAGCAACGGTGACGCGTATGGACGAGCCATATCCGGGACGTCAAGCAATAAAATTAATCGCTTCGGTACGACGCTTGAATAATTTATGCTCGGCAGCAGCAGCAGCAGCTTCGTAGCTCGCGAGACTACGGAGGAGCAGCCCAGTCGCGCGAGTCAGTAAAGCAAAAGCGATATATAGTATCGGTAGCAAAGAGTGCGGGGAGGGGGGGGGGGGCAATATAGAAACATTGGTATCTGTGATTTCTGCAGCTGCGTGTATATAGCTGCGAACGGTTGATGGCGGTTTTATACGAGGCGCGCGGCTAAGAACACAACGCACAGTCGCGCGACGACGATTCAGACGATCTTGTCTGAAAGGGAACCTGCCACGGAGCTTCGTATACGATCGATCGGCAACTCCAAGAGCGAGGGACGGAGAGGAAGAAGGGAGAGTAAGAAGAGGAGGGCTGTGCAACTCCTACCGTCGAGTACTGTGAATGTATGTCGATCGATCGTACGATCGTGGAGTAGTCACGGTAATAGTACCGCGAGCAATAATGCTTACGCGAAAAGATCGTTTCCTAGATAACATTGCGACTTGTGCCCCGGGGAAACGAGAAACAAACTGTCAAATTACAATTTCTAATTTCTCGGATCATTTCTACATTGACGCTAATGTCGTCGCTACGTATCGATGAGGAGCGAGCGTTTCGCCTATCAATGAAAGCGGATGCCTATTGGCTGTTTTGTAGACATCGATATGTCCGGTCAAAGTTCCACATTGAAGTTTACGAAGTTCCAGTGCATCTCGTTGACATTCCGAATGTGAAGGCACCGTGGAGTTGGGGTCGCCACGAAGTTGAAGGCACTTTGCAGATACCTTCAACTTGGAGGCACCCTTGAGCTGAAGATAGCTTGAAGTTGGAGACACCTTCAAGTTGAAGGCACCTTGTAGTTGCGGTTACTTTGAAGCTAAAGACACCTCAAAGTTGAAGACACTTTGAAATCGAAGGCGATCTAACGTTGGAGACACCTTGAAGTCGAAGGCGATCTTAAGTTGAAGACACCTTGAAGTGGGAGGAACCTTTAAGCTGAAGACATGTTGCAGTTGGAGACAACGTGAAGGTGAATTTACTTTGAGTTTCAAGGCACCCTGAAGTTAAGGTCATTTGCGTTGAAGACACCTTGAAGTTTGAGGTACCTTGAAGCTGAAGTCATGATGCAGGTGGAGACACCTTGACGTTGAATATACATTGAGTTTCAAGGCAGCCTGAAGCTGAGAACACTCTCAAGTAGAAGACTTCTTAAGGGAGCTTTCCAGTGTGAAATTTTCAAAAAATCGATTTTTTTTTGCTTTATCGAATAGTATACACTCTTCCGAATATTCCCTGAAATTTTCATGCCGAAATTCAGATTATTTCGGTTACTGTACAGCATTTCTTGGAAGAAGGCAACGGAGCGCTACAGCTACAGCGAAACTTTGAACGCGTTTTTCTCGAAACAGCATTTTTCAAAACGGTGTCCAACTTGGAGGGCAGAGTTTTAAAGCTATCGAGTTGAATTTTTTACACAATATTCTTAACGTCATTGTTTATCGTGCTATGGAAGGTTTTTTTTTTTTTGACATCTTCCTATTTTTTTGTAAAAAAAACTGCCAAAAAAAATGCTAAAATCGATACTTTTTGTTCAAACCGGCGCCATTTTTGCAAAAAAAAAAAAAAAAGCCTCCATAGCACGAAAGCCAATTATATACCGATCAATAATCTTTTTGTGTTTTTTGTTTCAGATCAAAATTGTGACCCCCAACGTGGACACCACATCCAAGTGCATTTTCTGCAACAATTGTTTCATCATTTTTATAGATATTAATTAATAAATAAATCGATCTTTAAAAAATTGTTTTGTATTCTTCAATACCCAATTAATATACAAAAAAAAACCAGACCGATTAGATTATTTTTTCTTTAAAAAAAAAAATCGCGAAAAACAGCGATTTTTCGGGCTGTCACACTGGAAAGCTTCCTTAAAGACATCTGACATACAAAAACAGTTAAACAGCTGGTGGACCCCAAACTGCACTTTGCACTAGGCGTTTTGTTTCACGACTCCCTTTTGCTCCCTAGCAATTCACAGTTTTGGGAGTAACGCTAGATCCCAGTCGCCTTCTTCCTTCGGGAGACCCTAAATTTGCTGCTACTCGAATATAGTTCTTTTGTCAGTAAAATCGTCCGGTGGACCGACGAGGCTCCGCCGCGTATTGAATGCATCATCGCGTGATAGTGCCTATCCGCAAGAATTGCCGCTTGCTCTTCCACCGGCTATGATGCACACTCCGTATGAATTATTCAACGATCCCGGAAGAACCTTCGTTGCTCTTGCCGATCTCCTCTCCTCCCTCTCATCGTCCATCTCGTTTTCTTCCACTCGCTTCTCTTTTGCCGGAGTTCGCTGCCGCGCTTCTTCCTTTCTACGTATCAAATGGCGTACGGGGAATCGTCATGATACCTGCACACGAGTCGCACCGCGAACCTTCGTTGCCTCCTATACTGTCCCCTTTTAGTCACAGCGGCCACAGCAACAACAACATCGATAACAACAAAAACCGCAGCAGCCGGCAAAAATCCCGGAGAAAAGTATTCGATCGATCCTTCGGGTACATGAGAACGCACTTCGAAATGAATTGGCATTGACTCCAGCGATCGATTTGTTTTCATCAAATATCCTTGCACATGTGCCAGCTGAGGCGTCGAAACGATTCACTTTTTGCAGTTCTCCACGAGCAGGTATCCTTTTTATCTTGGTTTCCAAGATCGTTCTGAAATTTGCTGCTACGAAGAATCGTTCAAGAACTTTTTCAAGGCATTCGAGCCTAGTACGCATGAGTGGAGTGGATCTCGAGGCAGGGTCAATCTTGGACAATGACGTTTTGCTGATGAACTGCACTTGCTGCGGTCTTTAAAAGGACTCTTACCTGTCTAGACTTTGATGAAATCGATTCTCTCGTAAGCCAATCCCTTCCTTATGAGGGAACTAGAAGCTTCGCGTACTGGAGTGGGTTGTAGGTCGCTCCCTACAATTGGCCCTGAAGTCCAATAAGCTTCAGGGCCAATTGGGAACTGGGTTTGGTGTTTTTCGGAATTCGCAGCTTCCATTTTTTTCGGAACCTCCTTGACTTGTAGGTTTGTCCCCTTGAGGGCGAAACCCACTTTTGAAAGTGGGCACGGAAACAACGAGCTCGCAGAAGCAGACATTGACAGAATTCATTGAAGGCAGTTTATCACTGTGGATCAAAGCTCTTTATCACTGTGGAACTATTATAAATGAAGCAAGCATCATAGTCATCTGTCTGACTCATCAGAAGCTTTAAAAAATGGCTCTTAATTCGCAGGGCTTGACGGAAATTGTCTCGACCGGTTAATACGGACGTGTGTTCATCAAGGACCAAAAATTGATAAGATTTCACTGCTGTGAGCGAAGATGTTTTCCGGTTATCTTCCACCAGTCCAAGTGACGAACTTCATCCCCCCCCCCCCATGCCCCGTGAGAAATGGAACACTCGACCCATCTCGTTTTCTCGTTTTACAGCAGTGACCCCCAAGGAACAACAACAACAAGAGAAAAAAAAACGAAGAAGACAAAGTGCGTTTTCTCGCGGGGCACGCCTCATTAACCCACCCCGCGTGCTCCCGCGGATCATATTTATGCTTCGTGTACCCGGGGATAGTTATTATAATTGCTTGTCGCTCCCGTGTGATTTATGATAGCACAGGCTAACCGGCGACCGTGCGATTCCCCACCCACCCGCTTGCTTGCTCTTTAGCCGCTAATCTCGACGCCTAATAGCCACCCCACCGTTCCTAATAGTGCTCCCTTAATTCCCATCCCCGTTCTGCCCCGTTCAATCTTCACGCCGCGAGAAACTTTCACCAACATCTTGTGCTTGCGGCAAAACGGCTACGAAACGACAACCGAGAAAGAGGCAACTAGGCAAGAATCAACTGCCAGCCCAATATCAACTTTTAATCCGTCCGAGAGAGCGATGCAACGATAAAGTCCTGCCCTCCTTTCTTCTCTCATGCGCGAAATAATTTCTTTACCCTCACACCTTTTACGTTATTCCCATCAACTTGATTTTACCTTTCAGTTTCTTGCTCCAAACTTCTTAAAGCGGAAACGAAGCAAACATATCAAAATGTCATCAAACCACGAATGAAAGTGGCACCCCAATGGAATTTCAACTCCAATCGCCCATCGATCAATTACCGATATTAATTATTACACTCGTATGCGCTTTCCTCTCTACCATGATTGAAAATCAATAAATGCAATTCGTTTTCAATTAAAAATAATCCTCTATCCATATGCTGGACATAGCTCCAATCGAATGTCTCCAGTTCAGTTCCGTCTCGGTACTCTAAATAATAAACACTTATTCGAATATTTTCCAGAATTCTCCTTTGACGTGACTTCACGAGATTTCCATGCAAATCGATTTTTTGTCATTCGACTGGATACATTATTCATGCGTATAAGGAATTAACAAACAGCATCTTGATACGAATTAAGCTCAAATAAGTTTTTATCTTGACTGTAAATGACGCGTAAGCTTATAAATACGAACTGGTACAGTTTTACACTTGTAAATGTAATGGCTTGCGATGTCAGTTTATGACGTATATATTCATATGTGCATATAAGTGACTATACATATATATGCACACACACACACACACACACACACACACACACACACACACACACTGCTTTACTCACATATACACCTAAATGTACATATATAATAACCTTCCATCAGTTATCTAATTAGCCTTTGCATTTAATTAGCGTGCTGCAGAGAGAACGAGATAACTCTACACAAGCAGGTCCAGTCTGTTCCTTGCGGTCGTTACGACGATTCTCATTCCAAGTACCATTATTATTATACAGTGCCTGCATATAGATACATACATGTATACACATGAACACGTATGTGTATATATATATATGTACAAAATAAAAATAAATAAATGCAACTCGAGCTGGCTATACAACGAAAGTTGATTCGCCTCACGTCCCTCGTCATTTTAATCGGCGTCCAGCAGCCGCTATAAACGATAAGAAAAGTCGACAGATGTATCGGGTATCGTACAATTACTCTTTTTCCCCGTCGTACGTAAAGCTTAACGAAAAAAAAAGGTTAACAAACAGAGTAGCTGTTCAAACAATGAAAAAGGAGAAAAAAAAACATAGAAGGCGCAGCATAGAAGTATGATAATTGTAGATCGTCACGACGAGCAAATTATGTGCGAGGAAAAAATGTGGACGTAGGTATTCTGTGGATTGGAGCATTATAATTGGCATGAATTGCACACTTTGTAAATGTTTCATCACGGAGTCTTTCGTTACGCGATGTATTTGTATACGTACGTTTGTTGGATCGTCGATGAAGCGCCCGAGAGTGATCACCTGGAGAGTAATCTCGCGCGTGTTCTCCAATTCTTCGGGGATCGAGTAGAGAGCCTCGCTCACGAAGTACGGCTCGGTTGAAGTCACTCTGAAACGGGAATGAAGTTTATTCTTAGATTGTTCGGGCTTGTTTGGTTTGAGGTGGATGAGGAGTTATAGCGATCGTCGCGTATGCCGGGCACTGTCCGCTAGACAGCTGAAGGGGACATATGACTTTGATGAAAGGATCAGATGGAAGAAGATACATCGGACAACTGTGATGTTCATTCGGGTGGGGAGTGTCGAGCAGCGATTTATCAGAGTGCCAAATCTCCATTCATTGGCTGAATTTGTGACAGATTCAACAGGTCATGCTCTAAATTGTACTTAGCAGTTAAACTTCAATTTATGGAGACTTTTTTACGCTGCACAAACTTGTCTAGATTTGGATCTTAATGAGGTTCCTCGGTTAGGAATGTTCGCTTGGATGTTGTATTTCGCGAGTTCCAACGTATTGTTTTTCCCAATTGGGCCCCTATCCCTCCCTACCCGCACTTCGCGAATCTAACCTGACTTCCGTGTGCAGCTGTCTTGACGGTTTATACCTAGTTGAAACAGTCGAAACCAGCTCATTGTTGGGATTTAAGGATTGAATCGGCTATTGAATCTGCGTATTTTTGTTGAGGTAGGCTGGGTATAGGGCCTGAGTTAGCTGGATGTCACACGAAACTAACGCTACCCCCGCTCCACTGTCAGTGTGTTGTAGTAGAGTGGGGGGGGGGGGGGGAGTTGCGACATGCCGATTCCCCACCAATTTTAATCTTGTTATTTCTATAAAAACTACATCACACCTGATCACAATCACATCACAATTCAGATCCGATCACCTTGAAATCGTCAGGGAACATGTATAAGATGATATACCGTCAACATATATTGGTTATGAAAAAAGTGATGTTTCGACTTTTACCACAAAGCATAATCCCGTAAGTTACACCGTATCGCATTTGCCAATTGGTGCTGGGCAAAGCGCAACGCGCCGATGTGATACATTTTAGGTTAGTCTACTTCAATTCGTCAGCCCGACGACGAAGTTCGTCCGCATCCCTTCACATACTTCCTGATTCCGACGACGAAGTTCCTACGCATCCCTTCTGGTACTTCCTGCCTTCGATGACAAAGTTCCTAAGCATCGCTCCATAAACTTCCTGATTTCGACGACGACGTTTTCAACTACCCTAAACTAGCTTAACCCCCTTAAGGATACACACAGCCGTTTTCAGATTCATTTTTCTCTTTCCCTCATCCATCCGTCTTCTTCTGCACTTCATCGCGCTCTTCCGTGCTCCAAGAGACAAGCGACACGCTTTGGCAGCGCACGCGGTTTCACGCTTTAATGCGGGTCCTATCAGCGGAATTATACGAGCGCGGGGCAATGAAGCAGCTACACGCGGCAAGCAGAAATGCGAAGTGTACAAGATGGCGACACATGGTTGCCGCTTATTATGGCTCTTCATGTACGCTTCGCCTTCGTGTCCATTTTTCCTCTTTGCTTTTGTTCTTTTTTTCTTCTTTTCTTGCGATTTTCTTTGGGGCACCCTCTCGTCGGTGTTCACGGCTCTGCTGCTCTCCATTACGCTTCGCCGCTTCTCTCTTATACCTGTCGTTGCCTAGGCAGACATTGGCTACAACAGCGAAGTCTCAGCATCAAAGCTCTGCTGCGACTCACTGTGCTGCTTCCTGTTTCTTCACAGCGGCCAACGCAAGCGAGAGACCCGAGATCTATTCGCGGCTCAAGATTGCACTACACCAAAGATTTTCACTCTACGGCGATGAAAGGATCCGTGTTAGAGATAGGCCAAGAATAGCCAAGCTCAGTATTTTCCACCAGACCAGCCTCCTCCTATCTCCGCGCTCTTACTCGCTCCTCCAAGAACGCGGCTTCATCGCGAATCGAAATTTCTCGCGGACAAATGCGCCAAAATGTATGTACCCTCGGGGTCACCGAGAACTGCACTTCTAATTTTACACCCCAAGCTCGAAACAACAAGCTCATCTTCTCAGGGACACGCCTCGGCGCACGTACATTCGCATATTCGCGAGCTGGAGGGATGATGGAGTTATCGTTGATGCGAAGTGGCCATTCGTTGATCATCGGATAGCGAGGATGGAATTTCCGACTGGCAGAAAGTGAGTGCATAATTTTTGGGGAACTTATGGAGGGCCGGGCGCTTCGGCCATGAATGTTGAAAGATACTGATTTTTTTAATGCAAGTATAGCCAATGGATGTTCTACTTCGATGTTTCCGTAAGTTTCAGTACACATCATTCGAGAAGAGGGAAATTAAAACTGGGTTAAACACAGTTTGTTACGGAAGGTTTGGAATTGTGTTGGAGTAACAGTAACAGTAACTAGCTTTTGTACGTCCAGCATGGACAGAAGTATGTCTAAACAAAACTCTGTATGGTCTAGCATTCATAAGTGAAACGCTCGACCCTTTTTAGATCCTCCGCGGTAACTTATTCGAATCGATTTTGTGATGCGACATGTTTGTTTGAAGGCTAGTAACAACTAGGTTAGTAAATGCTGCTGCCTTTTGTTGACCATTTATGGTTTGACAAACTTTCCATTGGTTCAACACTGGGAACAACTAATACGTTACTAGAATGCTACTGCTTTTTGCTGCTCATGTTCGGCTTGATGAATTGTCCATTGGTCTAACCCTTGAAACAACTGGTAGCTTACGAGAATGCTGCTGCCTTTTGTTGACCATGTTGGGTTTGGAAAACTTGCCATTGGCCTAACACTAGGAACAACTAGTAAGTTACTAAAATGCTGCTGCTTTTCGTCACCCATGTTTGGTTTGACGAACTTGCCATTGGGATAATTTTGAAAACAGCTAGTAAGTTACTAGAATACTACTGCTTTTTGCTGCTCATGTTCGGCTTCATGAATTTGCCATCGGTCTAACTCTTGAAACAGCTAGTAGCTTACGAAAATGCTGCTGCGTTTCGCTGCCCATTTTCGGTTCGATGATCTTGCAATTGGTTTTTGTCTGGAAATAACTAGGTTACTAAACAACTGCTGCTCTTTGCCGCCCACGTTTGGTTTGATGAACTAGCAATTGTCTAACTCTAAAACTGACATAAAATGCAGTTGCCTTTTCCTGCCCATGTTCGGTTTGATGAACTTCCTTTGGTGTAACTCTAGACACAACTAGTAGGTTACTAGAATGCTGCCCATGTTTGGTTTGATAAAGTTGCGATTGGTCGGACTCTAGACACAACTTGTAAGTTACTAAAATGCTGCTGCTTTTTGCTGCCCATGTTCGGTTTGATAAACTTACGATTGGTCTAACTCTATACACAACTAGTAAGTTGCCAAAATGCTGCTGCTATTTGGGGCCCGTGAAATATTATCCTTGTAGCAGGCAACATTCGATAAAATATCGAAGAATACTGCATTCATCTCTCCCCTGTAATCTCGCTTAATTTTGCACTACTGTTTAAATAAAAACCTGGAAAATCAAGCTATGTACTCACTGTAAAAAGCATACGTTCAATTTATATACTTTCTCTCCCTTCCTGCTCTGAGTTGTTCTGACTAAGTGGAATTTTCACATTTGAGTGTCCAAGCTCGCAGTTTTTTTTCATTTTTTTCGAGTGTAGCAAATAACCCCAAACAAACCCAAGTTCCAGTAAGTCTTAGACGTCGAAGTGAAATACCGCTTAATTCCTAAAGGGAACATTTCACAGACACACCAAATGTGAATCAGCAATCAGTGAATTTATAACCCTTCCAATAAGTCTTCCAATCCGATCGACACCGAAGTCAAACTAAGTTCATCCAAACTTCGTCGATTTTTCGCGACGCTATAAATCACGCGGTGCTATCACAATTGTGCAGAACAAACCTTCCTCCTGTCCTCCAGAGACAAAAATAATCGCGTTTTCTGTCGTGCACGCGGTTCGCTCGCCACTTCGGCGTCCCCGAGAAAATCGTAGCCACCGATGTTGCGTACTCCAGAACCTCCACATGTATGAATATGAAGAAGGATGCTCGCATGAATATCCACAAGCGTCAACACGTCACTTGATTTTTGCTATTAGGAAGGTATTAACGCACCGTTAGGAGCGCGCTCGCGGCTGTAATTAAAGATTTCCTTCGTTACGGAACATCGTCACGCCCACGAGATTTTTTTCCTTTCCCCCTGGGCTCGTTGGTCGTCGAATGGAAAATTGAAGAAAAAAAAACAACAAAAAACAGCGAAGGCGAGAAAGCATCAAAGCAGCGGCACCAGACGTATAATCGACCGATCTATACGGAACACCACACGTAGATGGATGGTGGTAAATCGATGAATCTCTCGCGCGGGCGCGAATGCAGTTGGCATGCACCTCCGTCTACCCCCTCGATGTGCATCACAAGAGAGGAAGAGAACGAGAGAGAGAGAGAGAGAGAGAGAGAGAGAGAGAGAGAGAGAGAGAGAGAGAGAGGTGTTTGTGGGCCACCTACCACGCGGTCGTCGATCGCGCCCGGTACTTCGAGTATAATCTGCGAAATATACAACGGGAACACCGGGGTCAGCTCGTATATCACGAGCGGTGAGATAAGCCGCAAAGTCTCAGCTCCAAAGTACGAGCTGTATACCATGCCGATATGAAACTTGGCCGACCGCGCGAATATATATATATATATATGTGTGTGTGTGTGTGCGTGTGTGTGTGTGCGTGTGTGTGTGTGTGCGTGTGTGTGTGTGTGTGTGTGTGTGTGTGTGTGTGTGTGTGTGTGTGTGTGTGTGTGTGTGTGTGTGTGTGTGTGTGTGTGTGTGTGTGTGTGTGTGTGTGTGTGTGTGTGTGTGTGTGTGTGTGTGTGTGTGTGTGTGTGTGTGTGTGTGTGTGTGTGTGTGTGTGTGTGTGTGTGTGTGTGTGTGTGTGTGTGTGCGCGGGCGCGCGCGTGTGTGTGTACGTGTGTGTGTGTGCGAGCAAGCACGACTGAAAAACTTTTCGGGCGAAACTAATGCACGGCAATCTCGATAATTAATCGGCGCGCGAAAAACGATAACGTACAAGCTCCATGCTCTCGCGGAGAGAAAGGAAGTCCCGGGAGCCCCGCGCAACCGCGCACCACCCTATCTCTCGTTTAATCGGGATGGACCAACGAGTGTTTCATCCAGATTATCACATCAAGAGATATCTAAGAGTCAGGATTAATTGGAAGTTGTCCTGTCGTATGCGTCAAAATGGGGACCGCAGAGTCACCTGAATGCCTCTGAACTCAAATCCGTAGCGCAAGAATGTAGTAAATAACGTGGAATAAGAAAAATGGAGATGTTGGTAGGAAAAAATGATTTGGTAGATTATCGAAGGGTGTGCTGGTTTGGGGTAAAAATTTGGTGAGATAGGGCAAGCAGGATAGCAAGGGCAAGGGGAAAAGCACGAATTACAATTTGCCGAGCAGATCGCGATTTTGCAGAGACGATTTTTTTTTTTTTTTTGCATTTGATCTCAAACGCAGAAAGAGTCTACTTTCTGCTTCGTGCGAAGCCGAACAGAATATATCGCGACGTCTCCTTGTGCGGTACTCCGTCGCGGGGAAAAATTTGTTGCGGGATTCTTAGAGATTTGCATAATCTTCAAATGAAGAAGAATACGATTTTTTTTGCAGGGTTTTTGGATATTAGCATAAACTTGAAATAAAAAAAAACGAATTTTTTTATTGCATGATTTGTAACCTAGGGTCTTAACTGTAGTTTGAAACAAAGTTTGGTAAAAATTCTGAAAATTGACCGAGTTATATTCAATACTTGTTTGAGTCGTTTTCTACAGGGATCGGACGATTTGTGGTTCCTGTGGTTATCTTAATAAATTGTCTGTTATATGTCCACTGGTCCTCGTAAACACCTTCAAGTGATGATCGAGAGTATTTTCGTAATAACCTCTGGACAACATTTTTAAAATTTGTTTCGGCACTGTTTTATACCTTTCTGGGTGGACGAATATTGGGACCGTCTCCACATGTGATAAATGGCCCTATCTGTACGGTTAGGGTACGGGAATGGTCCCTTCATAAATATATATATATATAACCGACACTGAGAGCTGGACGGTCAGGGTATGGCTCCGGTGGTACTTCGAGTCAAGCAGAGTTGTGTATTACCGATACTTGGATCGGTGGCCGCTTAGCCGTGCACCGGCTGGCGCATCAACCAGTCACTGGACGGCCAATACTTCTGAGACCTTGGTGTAGATGCTTGAGTAAAACGTCTCTGCACCAGAGACTCAGAAGAATGTGGGGCTATCGATCCTGGTACGGGTTTTTCACGGTTTCCCCGTACCCTTGGCAAATGCGGTATAGGGTATCTTAAGATGGCTGTGGACGCAACGGAAGTTAGGCTAGATTAGCGGAGTGCAGGTGGGGAGTGATACAATACGGTTTAATTGGAAAGGGTAATACGTAAAAACCCGCGAGGGTATACTTTGGAACTTAGAAAGTTGTCCAAAACGACTTTTCTGAAGGGAGCACACCTAGTTTAAATTTTTGAAAATATCCATTTTTGATTTTTGACGAATTCTCCAAATATAAAATTTTGAAAATATTGCCTTGATATTCCAAGTCGATCGGTTCAAAATTGAGAGAATCACGGGCGTTTACAGGTGTTTTTCTCAGAATGACTTTTTCAATATCGGCGTTCGCGATATCTCAAAAATCAATGCACCGATCAACTTCACATTCTAAAAGCTTGTTTTACCTATCATGAAGCAGTGCTTGAACGTAGGATTTTTTTTATGCATTGTTCTTTTTATATCAACGAAAATAGTGGGTTTTTTAAACAAAAATAGATACTTTTACTTTGCACCGCCGCCATTATTAAAAAAATGAATATTCTCTTAAATCCTCCATCCAAGCAACAGATAACTTCATGCCAAAAATCAATGCGCTTGATTGTTTTTATTTCGGATGATTTGATGCCGAGCAACAGTGGTCACCGCGGAGGACGTTTTTTGACCAGTGCTCTGCAAAAACAATTATATTCACTACTTTTATAAATATTTCCCAATACGGAAATTGTAATAGGTCCTCAGACCCATACTCTTCAATGTAAGAAAAATCATTTCCAAATAAATAAATAATACGTTTTATTAATAAATGAAAACGTCAGGTCATTTTGAGACGCCCTGTATTACGAATCGATTGCCCCGAAGAAAAAAAATCGACATTTTTTTTCTCCAGGGCGACAGAAAAAAATTACAGTATACGATTGATAAAAATTCTTGCATCAAGCCCTGTGAGTGAATTTTTCATGGTGGCGCAAGCCATCTCTAGGTCCCCTTACCTCAACTCGGACTTATGGTTTTTAACGTCTAGTATGAAACGAATAGTTAGAAAATGGGTTGGAAAATCAATAAACAAGATTTTTTGCCATCACCATAAAAGGTATTTATATATAAAGTTCAGGACACTAATGTTTCCCTCGTTAGCAACAGTTGTCCGTATGCAAAATAAATACGTAAATTGTCAATGCTAGTTAGGTCATGTGTCGCGTTGACAGAGTCCCACACTATTCGCCTGATTCTGCGTTATTGCCGCTCCAAACCGTTAATTTTAGTACCGATATCGGTGAATCGAACTGGTTTACGATATTTCCCAGCGCAGCGCGACAGAGTTCAACGCAGCGTCAAGTGGTTGAATGGCTAACGGAACCGTACACTTTGCGGCGATTCGTTCGCGACTTGTCTCGCACGTTCGAGCGACCGACGCTTTAGCGGCTTTAACATACTTCTCGTGAAATCTTGACGCGCGTCTATCTCGTGTACGTAAATAAATTCTCACCGTTCGATACTCCCTTGCCAGCGCGGCCTTTCGTCAGCCAAAAAAGGAGAAAGAAAATCAGGGACGAAAAAGCCTCGGTGAAAAATGTCAACGGTAATTTGTACTCTGTCGCAATTATTGGTATGTTGAATAAGTTCTTGCTGTTTTTTGGTGAAAATTAATGGTTTATTAAAAAAAAAGTTGCTCCTAATGTTTCCGAACTTTTCGAAACTGTTGTGTGATCAACTTCTAATGAATCTGTAAGTCAGGTTAGCGTCTGACACGAGTCTTCATGAAGTAAGAGTGTCCAATCCAATCCAAGAGCCTTCAATCCAATACATCAAAATGACATACGCTGAATTTCAAGCTTGCTTATAGTACTTCTTTATGAATGCGTTACCATTTCCCACTACACGCCCGCAGTTCTGGTAACGCCATCTGTTGGAAAACAGCGAGACCTTTTTCGACGTTGTAATATTTTGGGAATTTTTAGGTTAGGTCTTGCGAGTGCAAAGGTTCAGTGAGAATTGTGGTATTTGGTCTTGGTATCCAGTCTCCAGTACTCGGTTTCCTAGCGACTCGTCCCTTGATCATTATTCAATTATGTGGAGCCGTGACGTGGTCGCACGAGTCCATCATCACCCCCGGTCAACACTTCGTCCTCCTCTTCCTCGCGAACTCGCCTATTCCCGTTTCTCTCCTTCGTGACAGGACTTGTGTGCCTGATATATATCATTTTCGTTGTGCACTGATGCGGCTCGCTCTCACCAGGCCTCAACTGATTGACCATGGCAAATCAACGTTATCCACGCTCATGGCCGATCTTTTGCAGCGTTTTCGATTTTTACTCTACTTGTTACCGTCGTTTATCTCGCTTGTAATCCCACCTGCGTCCTGGCGGACGATCGAGGGTGCAGGCTTCGATCTTCCATTTGTCGAGGACACGTTAGCTTGCTGTTATAGTAGTTTGTTCGATAGTCGGGAATCCCATGGGGGCATCCAAGTACCGAGTAGTCTGATCA
The DNA here is from genome assembly GCA_951751655.1 of Ophion costatus. Taxonomy (NCBI): domain Eukaryota; kingdom Metazoa; phylum Arthropoda; class Insecta; order Hymenoptera; family Ichneumonidae; genus Ophion; species Ophion costatus. The sequence goes on from OX632361.1 coordinate 33,457,287, forward strand.
GGATTAAACTCAGCTGGACCACCATGAAGAGTTTGAGCAGTTTTCATCGTTTTTCAATTACAGTGCGACTTCTAGTATTGGGACCTTCACAGATGCAACAGCCCCCCACCATGTGCCGAACATCGATCGGTGTAGCGCATGGTGGGAGAAGTGCCAGCCAGTGCGAGCCTCGGGCTCTTTACCCTCTCCACTTAGATTTTTGCTACAGGACCCAATTGATGCGGAGGTACGGTGCTGAGCAGCATGCCTCGCTACCCCCACTCGACCCACAGGCGACTTAAAGGTGCACGGCGCTGTGTCGTCCTCTCGTTGAACGCAGCATAGACCATTTATTTTCAAAGTGGGGGGTTTTTCTACAGACGGGTGCGTTTTTTACCTTAAAATCGATAATGATGTGGCAGGACTCGCGGTCATCTTCTTTTTTGCAGGAAGGGGGCTTTATACAAAAAAGTTTAGGGACCTTGGTATGGACGATAGAGAGGGCTTTGAGAGGTACGATAGAAAGGGCTTTAAGAGGTACTGCTATCAGTTACGTGAACTGCGCAGCGTTGGCTTGAATGGATGGTGTCTAGTAATGGTCTAGTATTTTTCGACAATGGCCCCGCACATCTTCATTTTCGTGATGTTTGTTTTGCTGATGAGAAGGCCGCAAATAAGCCACCGTCCATTTGGCGCCAAAGACCCACTTTCCATTATCACCCGGTGTGCCAAACCTTCCCTGTCACACAGCCTCGAATTGACCAAGAGCGTAATTTCCAAGATTGTATCTTCTTTGCGAATCAACTTCTTTATTAGACTTCCTCACTATTTGATTATTCGCCTTATGACTGTTGTTACATACTCTACAACGTTTACCGTATACTTAGGACTTTTTCCATCGGATCGACACTATTGGCTGGATGAATTTAAATGCCTCGAGCCAACTTTCAAGATCTCTGCAACGTAGGACCGTTCAGGCCCATTCCCATTGGACGTGCCCCAAAGTCGCGGTTTCTTGTGCAATTTATTCCTGTAGACTTCCAACCAAGCCAAAACGTTTTGAGTCCAATGCTATCTTCTGCATTGGACTGCCTCGTGGTTCTCCCTGACTGAGCAAACTCTCTTCATGATTCTTCGAGCCAATATGCGAATTTTCGGCGACCTCCTGTTATTACGAAATCAATCTGCTAAATGGAGAGGCGGGTGGGCGCGAAGCGAGTGTGAAAACGAACGTGTTTGAATAATGGTGCGGACGAAATGGACAAACGAGTGCATCGGAGCTCTTAAGGGCGTGTGATGAAAAAGGAGGGCTTCTGCCCTCGAATTGTACGATACGAGGGATCCGAGTGCGTGCGGCCGCACCCAGTAGCGGCTTTACACGCATACGCGATGACTCCTGATTATACGAAAAGCGAAATGTCGAGTTCGGGAGTTCGTGGATCGCGCGAAAAATGAGGGAGAGAGAGAAAGAATTCATCCATCCTTCAACAGGCCGTATATAAAAGTGTTTGCGTGGCCTGTTCCGCTAACCTTGTCTAACCAATGGAGAGCTGCACTTAAGGCTGATTCATAGTGCTCTTCATACCCCGGGGGAACGAGCCCCGGCTATGCGAGTTCTCGTGATCGCGTGGCGCCCAGCCGCTAATTAACGTCGCGACACACACACATACACACGTGCCGCCGGATGGCTAATGAAGAAACGAAGAAATAATAAATATACCGAGGAAACTATTAAGACCTTAAACACCTTTGAGTAAAATTACACCTTTGAAAATAAAAACAATATTTTTTTTATTTAAAAACATTTAAAATAATTTTTTTTTCTACCACTTGTTACTTGACACGAGTGAAAATACCGATAAATCACAAAAAACATTTTTTTTAACCAAAAAAAGAAGTAATCATGGTTAAAAACGATAGTGACGTTCGTTTAATTTTTTTACGAAAATTCCAAATTTCGGTCATTTGAGCCATCGGGAGTACAAAATCGGAGCAACTTAATGATTTGATTATTTTTTTTTTTTGCAGACTATGATCTGAGAACAAATGGCTAAGAATAATGGTTTCGATGGTATGTGCAAAGATATCGTAGCTTTTGTAATTTAAGGAACAACCGTTATTTAAAATGTTTTTTTACGTCAATATCTCATATCAAAACGATTTTTTTAACTGATGCATTGACAAAATTTCGTTTTTTTTTCAATTCGCTTAAATAATGTATAAACATCCCAAGAATGACATGGTACGAAGAAAAATAGTTTTAAAACTTCAAACGCATTCTTATTAAAATCAGGTTTTAAAGATCGGGCGGACTTGTAGCTCCTACTATTTTCCACCGATTTGCTTCAAATTTCGACCGTAGCTTCTTATTCCTAGCGAAGTACACCGGATTTTCACGATCGATTAACAATTAGGGTTTTTTTATAATCAAATTAAGGCCATTTTTAAGCCGTAAATGCGACGTTTTTTTCTCTAAATGGGTGCAGAAATGACAAAAATCATTATTTTGTAATAATCGCGTGTACGTCGCAGGCAAGATTCATGTAGATTACGAAAAAAAAAGTTATTTCTTGTTCTAGGTGCTAATGTGCGTCTCCAACGAGTTTGCCCGTGGAAGGCCTCAATAAAAGGCCTCTCTTTCTACCGGCCACTGGGCCGTCATTTTCTATTTTGTTGGAAAATAAAAAATTGATTTCAGTAACTCCAGATATTTAGAATGAACCCTCCACCCCTCATTGTGATTGCTTTAATAGTATTTTCAAAAAAAATCCGAAAAAGCCTTGTCCTTCGACCATCCAAAGGTACACAAGGCCGTAAACCTCGAATTGTGTTGAGCCATTTAGTGGAACACGTTAAATTATTTATCCCAATACTCGTTGGAATTGAGTTTTTTTTCATTTCTTCGCATTTCGAATTCGGAAAGGAGACATAAATCAAATAAAGCATCGACTGTGTGTCTCTCGATTTTTTTTTCTCGTTCGTTCTTTTTTTTTCATCGAGCAAGGTGAACGACCCGCGGTAAAACCTCGACCTAAGCGTACTAAAAATCTGACTTTTTTAAACGACTCTACGGATGATCATCGAACGACTTCGACACGTGGACGAGCAGTCTGGTGTCGTGAAAAGTGGCGTTTCCGAAGAGCGATCGGTTGCTCCGAGTTGATTGCAATCATCGATGTTTTACAATCAATTCCGTCGGCTTTCGCTCGCGGCTCGGTCTAACGGCGCGATGCAATTAATTGTTTATTGATACGCGATAAAAAGAAATATGTACCTGGCGATCCGTATGTACACGGTGCTCTGGAAAAATTTGCCATTTTACGATTGACGTTCTGACGTTCCGCAATATTTAACGGTCAATTCGTTGCGTTTTTTTTTCTCCCCAAGATCTCCGCAATTTGCCGCGTTTACGGGTGAATTGAATTTATTGCCGAGCAATGAGGAAACCGATGCGAGCGGTAACGGTATCGCCGAGCACATCTTATTATTGCGCGAGCCAAAGAGGAGGAGGAAGACGTGGAGGGGAAAAAAGGCGAAAAGAAAGGACAAGTGCGATTATCATTATCGAGAGACTTAGAGGGATATTCTAACGGGTGGTCCAACTTCGTAATAAATATCTCGAAGCTTTAATTGGAGGCGTAGGATTTTTTTGCCAACTTTTCAAAACGGTACACCCCGTTGATCGTGGATTTAAAAAAAATCGCATTTTGATGCTGGCGACCAATGTCGCGACTACCCCCCCCCCCCCTCCTCCGTGCGTTCATTTCGAGTACCGTCAGCCCATCTCCCATTCCGTATAATAATATACGAATGGGCTTATTAAACGAAAGCGGTTATCCCATTCGCCAGTCAGTCCTCCGCGATAATCAAAGTTGATCGTACGATAAAAAGATGTAACTTATATGCGCGAGCTCGAACAGCGAGACAGAGAAATACACGCGCGCGAGGGAATTCCTCCCCCGGTCTACTGCAGTCGAGAAATATTTCAGCGGACCTCGTGCGGCTTTCGACCGTGCCACATTTCCATACGGTCGTTACTGGAGAGCCAACGTCGATTAAAATCAATTTTTTTTTTAATCTTATTTTTTCACGTATTCGCAACTTTCTAAATCGTCTCCAACGCGCTCGGAGGGAAGATGGCTGTGAGGACGATCCTCGATCGTGACTCATCTTTTTTTCGCAATTTCGACCACGGGTATTCCGTGTAGAAATTTGAGTCGGGAAAAAGTCCTGCCCCTGAATTCCCTAAATAATATCAGGTCATGGTAGGGCCATCCGGAAGAGATCAGGTTGGCCATGTAACAAGTACCAGGTCAGACGCCGATCCTTTTTTCGGGAACTGATTAGGAACTGGACGAGGAAAGATCAAGTACTGGAAGGACTTTTGGCGATTTAGCCCGAGTAAAATAGGCAGTCTTCGGTGGTGTCCCGATACTTATTGTCCTCTTGCACTTAAGAAATAACACTTGAGTCACTCAGTATCCGATGGAAAAAGGCATTGAGTGCTAAGGGTCGAAAAGTATCGCGAAATCGTAAGCGTGAGTACACGCTTTAAGCAGAGCACTTTTGTACGTGGTACAACGCACAGAACAAACTTTTATCCTCGTACGATGGTACTTTGTTTACGCGAAGCGCTTCGCTTCCAGCCACCTAGCGGATCGTCGGCGAAATACATTTAGTCTTCTCGGCCAGGCCATTGATATTTCCCAACACGGCGACAAGACGTTCCCACGAATTACCTGCTTGATTTTTTTGCCTCATTGAATCATTTAGCTATTCATTACGCTCAAATCACTAGTCATTGTAATTTCGGTATTTATGGTAAGCATTGTTATCCTCGTCGATTATCATTGATGAAATAAACGCTGTTAATGGTGAATAGGATTACAACAGATGTATTAGTTATCCTAATCAATTATGAATATCTTTGATGAGGAGAAGAGCAAAAAAGCTTCACACGGTTCTTAAGGGGGTATCCCTCTCTGGAAACTTAAAAAAATCATTGTTTTTTTGCATATTGTTATAGTGTGAACCTGCAAGAATATTTTGAGGCCAACTGGACCCTGAAATTCTAAAAAGTGACTAAGTTACACGTATTTTAGTGGAATAATGTGCGTCGAGTTTACCGCGATCCGTCGAGTTTAAACGTGATTATCTCGAAACTACGTATCTTGGCACGCGATTGATATCTTGTATTACTATCACATTAGTGACTTGAATTTGCACAGTTAGCGTTCAAACAGTAGTCATTTTCGGTTCACGATAGCATTTTTTAATTAGATGAACCATTAATTAATTAGATTAATTAATTAGATGAACCATTAATTAATTAGATTAACTAATCTAATTAATTAATTAATTAGATGAACCATTAATTAATTAGATGAACCATGAACCAGTCATTAATAACAATGACTTCAGCATGCTGTCTTTCAAGCGAAAAATGAGGTTTTTTTTTGGAGAAGCTGTCATACTTCGTATTCATCGAAATTTTGAAAAGTGGATCGTGAACCCAGAGCCAGTTGGATATATTTGAAGAAAACATTTTTTGTTTTCGTTTCAGATTACATTTGAGCCTGGTAGAGGTCCCACCGTTTCGGGCCTCGCCGCTGGAGGACTGCAACGCCAACTCTAGTACCACGAACACTTTGAAAGATTTTCTTCCGAAAAAATTAAATTGTATCTACAAACATGTGTACAACATGCTGGGAAAAAAATAATTTATTCCAACCTAGTAACCTGTGTTACTAGAGAAAAAAAATCATCATTCCGACCTCCCAGATTGGGCTTCCAGAGAGGGCTATCCGGTTAAAGACAAGCTCCACTTTTCAGGACATGTCAATGTTCCGGCTAAGTAGACATTACGTGAAGATGGACTTGCTCGCAATGTATCCCGGCCAGAAGATCGTAATTTCCAAACATAGAGAGAAAGCTGTAAAAATCGGTTTTGCGATCTTCCCGGTTCCCTCCATGGGAGGGCCCGGTCAGGTAAATCAAACAAGGCAAGTCTAGGCAGGGCATGACACAAAGTAGGGAATGCCCGGTCACATTTTCCCACGGGATGAAACTTCGAGAATTTGGATTTTACAAATGGCGTGGATGGAAGGTTATTCAAATGCACATAAACATCCACAATCCGTCAATCATATTTCACATATTTCTATGAAGATGCGGTCAATTTATTCCAACCCAATGTGAATATTCATTGCCAGAGGTGTTTTTTTCTCTAAATATATACACGTTTTGCGAATCTCATAAGCTCCGTGAAATTCCGGAGATATCGATGTACGTGACTATGATCACGAACGCACGAAAAAATTGGCAAGTACTGGATTTTCGCAAAACGAGGTCAATGTTGCTCTGGAGCCTTGGGAAAATGGATCAGTGATGGAGAGATGATTGGAAAATTGAGGGAGAAGTGGATGGTATTTGCAAGAAACTCCCATGATGAAGGATATTGTAGTAAACCTGAACGACAGTGGTGAACGCGAGATCGATGTGAGTCGATACGTGGATGGGTGACCGCTTAGCGCGCTGACATGCGCGCCGCCTTCCGAGTGGGAAATAGTTTCACCAAATGTTCGATGTTAACACAAGTAAAAGTGGGTAAAGCATAGCCGTCTGTATAATATCGATACAGGTTTACCGCAGTTTCCCTGTGCCCTCGGGCAATTAAGGTGGAGGAGTGCGTTTGGAAAATGTGGCTGTGCGTAACACTCCGACCTATAATGATCAGGCGATAGTGAAGTGACGAACATGGGATTAAGGTGGAAGGGATGGGCTCGTAAAAGCCCGAAAGGGGATACGAAGGAACATTGGAGCTGAATAATAACATTAGCAATGTTAAGGTGAAGAAGCATCTGACAATCCAAGCCAATGAAAATTCACATATCCCTCAGTGTTTTACTTTACGACCACTTTCTACTAATGTGAAATTTTAGTTCCTGTCTGTATCTTAATTTTTTCAGCTTGAAGTCAAGCTGGAGGGTTGTTATAAGACGCTGATACAATGTCTATCAATTTTATACATGTAGAAGCTGAGGACTTGCGATTTTGTTTTTACAAAGACAGTGGCGCGTGTCGCCTTAAGCATTTGTAAGGAAGCTTTTCATGAGTCACTGTAAAATGTAAAATAGCTTCATCAGCTTTAATCATAATCTGACTCAATTTTTCACGTTTGTGCTGCTCATGTAACTACGAGTATTTATTACACTATGTAAACAAACCTCTTTTTAACTTCGTAGATTTCTAAAATTATCATTTAGCGAACGTCATTTGAACTTGTCGTTTTCACTATTTTGATCCTACACCTTTGCAGTAAAAAGGCAAGTAAAATATTCCACCTTACAAACAAAAGGAAAAAAGCGTAGCAAAAACAACTTGATTCGCAATTTTCACGTCATTGACCTGCCAGTAAACAAGTTACTTCAAACCATCAATTACCACGAGCATTTGTTATGAAAACCATCAACTTTTCTCCCATTCCCAGCATACTCGATAAACAACTGATTCGAAACTCCAGGCTGTTCAATCCACCCACCCGACTATACTTATTTCTCTCCTAAACCATTCCTCTCGAACCGAAGTCGTAGGCTCGAAATTTATATATACATTTTTTTTTTTGTTCAATCCGGACTAAGACGAAGATGAAGGGAAGAGAACTAGTTCATTGGCAGATAGCATGACGGAGTAAAAATATTGTAAGCATAATAATTTGCGAGCTTGGAGAGAGAGAGAGAGAGAGAGAGAGAGAGAGATATAGAGAGAGAGGGAGAAAGAGGTGGAGGGAAAAGTGATTGGCGTGTGCGAATAGGGAGCGGCGGTTCGCGGTGCAGTTTTCTGCATGAGCGCAAGAAGGGCCGGTCTCCTTCGCGTCGTGTGTTGCATAAACCATGCTTATTATATTGCCACGCCGCACACACTTATATATATATATATATATATACACATATATCCAAGTGTGTGCGGCGTGGCAATATAATAAGCCTAGTGCCCATTTATATATATATATATAAACATATACAGGGTGCCCCATAATGAATTATCCTGCAACTGTCGATAGGTGAGATCATGTCCTACTATATGCTAGAATTTCAGTTTAGTAGAAGTCCCACGGGTTTTGACATTTTGGGTTTTATGTTATTTAAAAAAAAATCATCTGCTTTTAGTTTTTCACAAGGCCTTCCTACAGATCATAACTTTTTTGAACCCGGTTAAAAAAAATACTCTTGGTTGTTTGTTTCATCTACAAAAGGTTTCTTTTTAACCTTCAATTTTAAGGAAACTTTATAAAAACGAACTTATGCAGAATTTTCATACAAACCAATTGGAACAATCGACTTTGATAGTCTGCGGTGTAAAAACAATGTACTACGTGTATCGTGCGAAGTACATTAAAAAGTTGCTTAGTTATTGTCAATTAATATCATTTGTAGAAACGGCATGTGAAAAATCAAAAGCAAATGATTTTTTTTTTAATAACGTAAAGCCCAAAATCTTAAGAACCGTGGGATTTTTACTGAACTGAAATTCCAGCATATAGTGGGACATGGTCTGACCTATCGACAGTTGCAGGAGTATCCATTAATTACAGGACACCCTGTGTATATGTCATCAGCGAGCGTAGATGATATTTGCCCTTCCCAAAAGAGTCGCCTAGGGAGCGGGAGAACGGTGTATTAACACTCACATATCCATCCATAAACATATCGCGAAAGTGATGTTCACACCGGATGAGCAAAGTTGGTCGGTATTTCCCGTGGAGTAATTTACAATTTTTCTAGCAAACTGTCCAGCAAGAGCGTTTAAGCACCGCAAGTCTTGTATGGCTGGTATTCGCAAACGACTCTCTCTCTCTCTCTCTCTCTCTCTCTTGTTTCCTGAACGATCACCACTCTCGCTATCCTGCAACAAACGGCAATCCAACCATGAGCAGTACAGTAAAGTTGTAAAACCTCGGTCGGCTCGTGCTAATGCCAAAGCGATTGGTTATTTGTCTCCGGCAAAGTAGATGGAGTAATAGCTCTTGGGTAATAATATATTTTCCCTATAACATGCGCTAGTACCTCCGCTCGTTGTTGTTACTTATATTGTTGATTTCTTGCCACACTGCGATATACCGAAGCGTGTATTTCCTTGTACGGGTGCACGAGACTTATATATATGGAGAGAGAGAGGAGAGAGAGAGAATGAAGAAAGTTTGTACAAACTTGGACCAGACAATGCAACTGGACGATGCACGTACCTCTCAAGGTCCGAAGCCCGCAGCCACTTCGGCACTTTGGTACAAATCGGCAAGTTCGTTGCTATTCATTTCTCTGCTATGGCTCATCCTTCCCATCACGGGGTTCGTGTTCAATCATTGAACATTTCAATTGTTTAAACTGTAACTATTCTTCTATACTTAGCCAATGATCCTTTTAATACGTTAATACTTTGAATAATAATTCCTTCGATACCTAAGGAGGACATCTGACAGGAGTCTGACAGGAGTGGAAGAATATTGTTGAATGTCTTTTTTTTTTAATGATGTAGGAACATCACGAGAATGAAACATAAAAGGAATTATACGCGAAAATACTTTTCAGAAATGTTTAGAGCTCATTTCCCGAAGCGTCTCCGAGCGCTCCGCAAGACACGAAATAGCCTAGAGGGTGGAAGTAGCAATTTGGAGTCGTTTAGTGCAGTCGTTGTACAAAAAATATAGAACGACCTAACAACTGGAGACCTACTATAAAAATGCCGCGGTGGGTACACGCAGAATTCAAATGAGAGGTTCATTTCCGTCGTGGGGACGACAGATCCCGAATCAGTTTTTGAACGTTAAACTCGTTTTTCTCGAAACCACTTTTTGGCAATCGGGAGAACGCATAACTCGGGCAGTTCTCGTCTGTTTGATTTAAAACTTTGACGGTAGATTCTGCGATAGAATCTCTAAGGAAGTCATCATTTTCGTTTTTATAAACAAATGAAGATCGATTTTTCAGCAAAAGAAAAGTTTATTGAAAATGCTGCAATTTTGTGAAAAACCCATATTTTTTAATAATAGTGTGTCCTTCTCTAGCACAACTAATGTAAATAACGAAATTTTTTGTTTGTTCTAGATGCTGACCCATAAAAGTTCTGCGTCCTCCTACGAAGCGCCTGAAAACGCTTTTAGTGCAGCTACTGAGCCGCCATTAGGTATTTACTTCCATCGTTTTTTTATGTACGTCAATACATGTAGAATAAACCTTTCAAACCTCATTTCGATATTTTTAGTATTCTCAAGAACAACAAAATCCGAAAAAGTCTCACTTTTCGATGAGCCACATAGATGTACTTCTTGAAGCTAAATTATAAATACATCAAAGTTAGATAATTCTTTTAGAGGCTTGCCACAAGACGCTGCTCTGGCTCTCAAAACTGTTTCATAAATGCACTAAATATTTCAAGCATAATCGATATCTAGGGTGGATTGCCAGCTCGACGAATTGACCAACTGGTTTGAAGGCATATGTTTATGTACCTATTCCGTATATAATTTATTCCCATGGTCTCAAGAATCAACCGCGAATTGACAGAACTGCGATAACGGGTTATTTATTTATATGCAGGGTGTCCTGTTGTGAATGGATAATTCTGCAACTGTCGATAGGTCAGATCATGTCCTACTATATGCTGGAATTTCAGTTTAGTAAATGTCCCACGGTTTTCGATATTTTGGGCTGTATATTATTTTTTGGAAAGAATCATTTGATTTTGGTTTTCTGCGTTCCATTTCTACAAATGTTACAAATCGACAATAACTAAGGAACTTTTTAAGGCCTTAGGCCACAGTAACGGGTATAAAATCAAGTGCGAATTAAAAAAAAAAATTTCGTATGACAAAGTGATTCACTCATAAAATTAATTACACATCTATTTAGTATGAATATCAAGCTGTTAGAATTTTTTTCTTTAGATGTACAAAATGGCGAACTACTCGAAACCTCTCGAAACAGCTTTTTTCCATTTGGCGTGACAAATAACTTCAAAAATTTTCACTCGATTTACTTCAAATTTAAAAGTTATGTTCCTAATTGCATTTCGCAGAGAAGTACGTACAGAATTTTTGATTAATCGAAAACTTTTCATTTTATGAGCAGTTTATGAGCAGTTATAACGAAATTTGTTACTGAAAATTCATTTCTTAAGGTCAAATACCTACAACTTTTGAATAAAACAATATTTTTTAAATTCCGTACGTACTTCTCTAGGTATTCTAATGTAGATTGACGAGAATTTTTGTTTTTTGTTCTACCAAAAAAGTTGTGGATGCTAAAGGTCACACCGCGGAGCACCTAAAAAAATATAACAAAGGAAAATATCATTAGTCGGCCATTTTGTACATCGAAAAACAAAAATATGTTTTCTAACAGCTTGATACTCATTCTAAATAGATGTGTAATTAATTTTATGAGTGAATCACTTTTTCATACGAAAAAAATTGTTAAATTTGCACATGATTTTATACCCATTACTGTGGCCTAAGGCCTTAAAGTAATTGGCACGATATGCGTAGTGCATTTTTTTACCCCACAGACTATCAAAGTGAGATGTTCGGATTGGTTTGTATGAAAATTCTGCATAGGATATTTTTTCATAAAGTTTCCTCAACATTTAAGGTTGAAAAGAAGACTTTTCTAGATAAAACAAACATCCAAGAGTATGTTCTTTTAAACCGGGTCAAAAAGTTATCATTTGTAGAAATCGCATGCGAAAAAGCAAAAGCAGATGACTTTTTCTCGAAAACCGTGGGTCTTTTACTAAACTGAAATTCCAGCGTATAGTAGGACATGATCTGACCTATCGATAGTTGCAGGATCATCCATTCGTAACAGGACCCCCTGTAAATAGGGTATGCATAAACAAACAACCTGTACATATACATATGTATATATATATATATATATATATATATATATATATACATTATATATATATAACTATAAGGTTAACTTGCAACTAAACGTTTGAAAAATGTTGAAATATATCTATTTTTATGTTCTTTTATTACTATATTTTTTAACTGAAGTTTTCGACGAGTTTGGCAAGTTTATATATATATATATATATATACACAATGCTCAAACTAGTTCACGCACTTTACGATCTTGTTCGTGTTTTACCTGTTTCTGTAGGCAGACTGGTATACGTTATCATCAAGGATCAGCTTTGCGGAGCTTTGAGTACACGTGACCCAAACGTAGGTCACTGGATGCGGTCCTACAAGGCACTGCGTTACGTTCCACTTTAAAAAAATCGTCAGCTGTCAACAGGCTGCTTCTGAATGTTCCATGTGTTAAACCCTTGGCACAAATACGCGGCGACGGAAATTGACAAACTCTGAAAGAGCAACCTGACCCCGACTTGCTAAAATCGAACATCGGATGAAGGTGTTTTAGCATCATTTCTTTCCCCTCTTGACATCAGGGGCAGATGTGCGTTGGCAGAGAGGACCTGAGCCTGCCAATTGGACAATATTTTTTCTCGAGTCATGGAGGACCATAACGACACTCGATTAAATACCATCAGGGATTCGACTTTGCGCAATGAGAGAGTGCAACGAGACAGAATTTGCGACCTCGTGGCTGATGAATGCGAAAGTCGCGGCATAGAAATCTTGGTCACCGTTTCATACGGGAGACAAGATAGTCAACGGCACGAGAAGACGAAGAATGTATCCCTGACTTTTCTCCGGAGTCGCCAGTCACCGCGAAACGATGATTGTCGACGATGTCGACATCGTGATTATGCGCCCGTTTAAAGAGTAGTTTGTAATTTCTAACGACGGGGAACAAGAGAGAGGAGGGCGAGGAGAGAAAAAGAGCCGTTTGGCGACGACATCTCCATAGTCGGGGACGATGATTCGAAGGCCAAATTTGTTCGTTCGATCGGCTAATTTTTCACCGTCAGAGAGTCGAAAAATGTCAGAGATGCGGCGTTTCAGTCTTTTGCAAATTCGAATATCGTTCTTCGACGAGGTAAGCGGAAATTATGTTTTTCTGGGCTGAACGAGAAGAATGATTTCCTCGAAACAACTAAACGCGGTCGGCTTTTTTAACAATAATATTTTTATTCACTTGTACCTTCATATTTGTGGGATCTTAGGTCCGATGTAATTTTTTTCAAAACGGCGGGTACTCTCCAAATCTACCGTGCTTGGGAATTTATCAGTGAATTTATTATTATTTGGTAATTTCGTGTTTTATAAGTGTTAATAAGTGTTTTAAAACCTTAGGCCACAGTAATGGGTATAAAATCATGTGCGAATTTAACCATTTTTTTCGTATGAAAAAGTGTTTCACTCATAAATTTCGTATGAAAAAGTGATTCACTCATAAATATGAAAAAGTGATTCACTCATAAACTCATTTTTTCGTATGAAAAAGTGATTCACTCATAAAATTAATTACACATATATTTAGTATGAATATCAAGCTGTTAGAAAATATATTTTTCTTTCGATGTACAAAATGGCCGACTACTAATAATATTTTATTTTGTTATCCTTTTTTTAGGCGGTCCGCGGCGTGACATTTAGCATTCTCGTCAATCTACAATAGAATACTTAGAGAAGTACGCAAGGAATTAAAAAAATATTGTTTTATACAAAATTTGTAGGTATTTGAACTTAAGAAATGAATTTTCAGTGAAAAATTTCGTTATAACGGTTGATAAACTGGTCATAAAATAAAAAGTTTTCGATTAATCAGAAATTCCGTACGTACTTCTCTGCTAAATGCAATTAGGAACATAACTTTTAAATTTAAAGTAAATCGAGTGAAAATTGTTGAAGTTATTTGTCACGCCAATTGAAAAAGGTTGTTTGGAGAAGCTTCGAGTAGTCGGCCATTTTGTACATCGAAAAAAAAAAATTCTAACAGCTTGATATTCATACTCAATAGATATGTAATTAATTTTATGAGTGAATCATTTTTTCATACGAAAAAAAATTGTTAAATTCGCACATGATTTTATACCCGTGATTGTGGCCTAAAGCCTTAAGAAAGGATTTATTTACCGACCATGTATTGCATTCCAATGAATTTTTAGTGGGCAGAATGACACAATCTGCGTCACGGAATAACCTCAAAACTTCACCTTCATTATTTTCCATAAAAGTCCAATTACCGATATGACGTCATAGCAAAGGGTTCCATTGGAAGGGGTAATACGTAAAAATCCGCCAGGGTATACGTTGGAACTCGGAAGAAAAAAAATGTATATATATAAATACTGTAAATATGGTACTTAATGTTAAAGAAAGTTTTTATAAACATATTTTTGGAGAATATCCATTGTAGTGGCTGCAAAAGTATATTCAACTTGAATAAAATTTAATGAGGGCCAATTCACGGTTTTTTGTCGTCAGTTGTAATCAATTGGAACATTGAGTTGCAGTAAATATATGATTTTATTGAATACCAAACGAAAGTCTAGTAGACCGAGATTAAACGAAAAATTTATTTTGTTTCATTTTATTTAAACAAATAATTTCTCCGCGTGCAGTACATTAATTTTTAAACGTATTAACATGACATCAAAGGCTCGATGACAATTCGATCAATTTCATCGTTCTTTCTACATCTTTTCGAAGAGTCTACAATACTCCTGATAGTAAATTAAATTAATTTACTCTAAACTAAAAAGATTGGACTACAAACATTATGAATGTTTGATTTTAGTTATCTTTAGGATTAGACGTAAATTCATTTAATTTATTCCTATAGGCTAAAAATACGATAACTAAAATCAAACATTTATAATGTTTGATTTCATCCTAGATAATGTTTGATTGTAGTTTGATTTGATATTCAATATAGGAGTAAATTAATTAAACTGACTCGTAAATTCTCAAAAAAACTATAATTAAACAATGATTATGTTTAGTCTTAGTGCAATCTTTTCTCCTCTTCCATCGAACCCCAACTTACCTGAAAGTGCCATCACACGTCACGTAAAGTCCCTTCTCATTGTCAATGCAAAAGTCAGTCCTTAAACGTCATCAACGACCCTCTACCTTGGCAAAAAGTCTTCAAAAATGAAGCCAAGTTCCCCAGCTGCGTTGGATGAAAATGCAAAAAGGCCAACGAGCAATTCGAGTTCTGTCATTCGTCTATCCCGAAGAGGAGGAAAAAAGGAATATAACAATCATTGAATCGTGAAAATTACAGGTCTAGTCCGTAGTCGCCGGCTACGTTGTCGGTACGAGGTGAGTGCAGTATGAACAACGGCGCTTTAACCGGACACCTGCCATAACTATGTTTATACGTGTTACAAATTACAGTAATTTTTTTCCACCGTGTACTTTGCATTTTCCTTTTCTTTCCTCCGCCCTACCTTTCCCACTTGATGAATCGCCTAAGATCGTTCGATCGTTGGCGCGACACGATTTTATTCCGCTTCACCACGTGACCTGACTTTTCCATCGCGATTTCGATAACTCGATAAACTTTCGAAAAATCCACTGGCCTTAGCCTCCAGAAAATCTTTTCGCCAATGAGATCGTGCGATTTTTGAAAAAAAAAATCCCGCGTCACTTTTTGCTTGCATGCTTCGGTCGGGCGAACCACATCGCACTGGATTTATCGGTGTAACGTGCATTCGAGTCCCTGTAGAGATTTGCAATACTTTTCTTTTTTTTTTCACGCCGGATACAACAACCAACAGGACAACACAGGATGAGGGTATACGCCCGAGAGGCAGAGCACGGCAAAATGCGCATGGTAATGTAGCCGTCCTAACCTACAATGACGCGGATCCCCTCGTTTCAACTTCTTCACTCTTATTACAGTAATTTACAGCTACGAGGTATTCCGGACTTCTCGGTGAGTCCTGAGAGTCCTTCGTACGAATCTGCTGGCGTGATCCATTCGCGCGCGAACGAAATCCTCTCGTTTCGTTCGCTTGTTTCACTTTTTTTCGCGTCAGCGAGGTTTTTCAATATTTTGTTTTATTTTTGAGAACCCTTGCCCGCGGCTTCGCTCGCGTGTGCGTCGTATATTTGTGGATCGGTGGAAGTGGATTTTAGGGTTGCATCGTATCGCGAATCATCGATTGAGGTTATTGTGGAAAACACTTTTTTATGCATGAAGAAAAACGTTTACTGCATATTAATAAAAATCTATATACTCACGTATTAATAAAACTGCATATTAATAAAAATCTGTATACTTCAAAATCGGTTTTTCGCATGGTGAAATATGTACTTGTAAACAAATATGCAGAAAGAACATCGACAATTGAGGCAGATTAAAATTAAAGCGGATGAAGCTATTGAAATTCATTAAAAGCTTCCTCACGAATGCTTAAGGCTATGTGCCTAAAAGCGCATAGTTTGCAATTTTTTTTTCAGCGAAACCAAATCGAAATTACAAAATAAGGGTTTTATTAAACACGTAATGGACTACGCAAAATTATTTTTTCACAGCGATATATGTCAAAATGGTGACTGTGCAGCATTTATCCGATGATGCCTTTATTTCTGGAAGGTCAACGGCCGGACCAACTGCTCGTATAATTTTCGAGTTATGATGAGACACTAAAGTTTTTTTCGATTATATATAAGAATAGCTATAGAAGTACGTAGGATTTTTTGATATATTGTTTTTCGTCAAAATGGCGCATTTTTAAAACAAAAAGTATGAAATGTCGTGAGAAAATCGTCAAAAAGTTGTTTACAAAAAAGGAACTATGCAATATAGTGAATTGAAAAATTCTTAGAAAATGTAATAAATGAAATCCTGAGAAATCCTCTGAATCCTTAGAATCCTTAGAAAATGTAATTCTAAATAGACAGTTAAAATTTTACGTGATTCGGTCGAAATTTGTTTGAGTTATGAGTGCAGTCGACTTTAAAAATGTAGTATCGAGATAAACGCGTTTAAAGTTGGTAGAAAGTCACGACATAAATAATTATTCAATACCTTTAATCTGCCTTAATACCACACTCGTCGCTTTACTATTTCCTGATAATTATAGAGGGCGTAGTGTTGCCCAAAGCCACTCTTTCCTAACACACTCCTGTATCGCGATTTCACGAGGGCACAGGGAAACTGCGGAAAACCTGTGTCGATACCAACGGCTATACTTTACCCACTTTTGCTTGTGTTACCATCAGAAACTCGGTAAAACTGTCGCAAGTCAGCGCTACGCGGTCACCCATCCAAGTATAGATCCAGGTCATCGCTGCTCAACATACGTGATCACCGCTACTGTTGCTTTCAAGAATAAGGTTATTCTTATCCTCGAATAGCTTGGCAGAATCGTGTGAAGCCCCATTGTTTTTTTTTTATTTAGCACAATGACGCTCGAGTTCCGCGGTCTGCCATGGGTAAATCACAAATGGTAACGATTTTATCTGAAATTACCTGTACAACGTACACCTATAGATAGACATGTGAGGATCTTTTTTTACGTCCCTCACTCCGGAAGACGTATAATGGCCTCGTGAGTCCGTTCGTGCAAGAAATATACGTGCTCGTGAAAGTGTGCAAAATTGTGTGTGCACGCAACGGGGACGAGAAAGAGAGAGAGAGAGAGAGAGAGAGAGAGAGAGAGAGAGAGAGAGAGAGAGAGAGAGAGAGAGAGGGAGGGGAAAGAGGTGAAACTTCTTGCTATGTGCATACTGCTCTAACGTCAAAGATGTACGAGAAAACTTGTAAGGATATTTAAAGTTGGCAAAGAGTTAGCAACACCACTGGCTATGGCATCCTGGGCAACATGTACACCGTTATATGTACAATATATATATGCAAGTAAGTTACGTACAACCGCAGTACCTTTTATCCGATCCTTTCCGCATCTCGTATATTTTTCCACCAACTTCTGCCTCGCCTTTTCCGCAATCACGAACATGTTTTGTGCTTAAATTATTTCGTTACTCCATAGCTGACGTTGCTTGGCTTCGCTGCAAGACCGTGCAGTTTCCCTTCTTCTCTCATTGTTTATTGTTCTTTCCGAAATCTTTGTGCTATTTCCGCGGAATATGGCAGTTGTTTTTTTTTCACGCGATGCCAGTTACGAAACCCCGACTGCACGATGATTCGGTTCCTTGCTCGGTGAACGGTCCGAAGGCTTGCTGCAGTTCCCTGATAGTTCCATACAGTCTGATGGCATACCGGGAATATCATCCCCCGGGGTGCGCAGCCCGCCGAATCAACACTCGAACGTGCCAGGGTCTACCGCCTCATTGTCGGTAGTGAAATTTCCTTAATTGAATCACAGTGCACCAACGTCTGGGACGAGTCGTTGAGACTCTGCGCAAATGCTGAGATTCCAGTTCTTCCAGGTCTTGAGATTCCTCTTCGCGTAACATCAAACGTGCAGACGGAGAGACTCGCCTGACGAAGATAGACACTTCGCGGCGATATCGGTATCGGAATTACTCGGTACTTTATTTACCACCTCGGCAGTTTATCGATCGAAGTAACAGAAGTCGAGCTGTTCACCGGAGTGAAAAATAAACTAAGTGGGTGCTGCACGGAAGGATGGAACACCCTTTTCCGAAGCAGGTAAGAAAGAGGGTAAAAAGCAAGGAGGAAAAGACAGACGAGCCTGTTCGCTTCAAAGGACTATAAAAGGCTTAATCCTGCCGCGAGGTACATGCTGGAGAGAATAGGACGGGAGCACGGGTAAGGCAGAGAAGAGGGAAAGAGGAAGAAAATAAAGTAGATGGAATTGCTGTGGTTCATAGACGGTCTGACCCTCCTATCTCTGGACTATGTTGCAATGACGTTACCGTCAGCTTGGTTTCTCTTATTCTGCTTTTTCTTCGCGTTTCCATCTCGTTCCCCCTTTTTTCGCTTCGTTCTCTTCACCTTGCCCTTCCCACAATTTCCTCTACATACATCCTTTCTTTATTCAAGTTATTCTTTCTTACGTACTGCTGTTATGCGCGGGTTACATACGAAGCTAACCATATACTCGGTCAGCGTCCTCTTCCAACCTTTCCAGGTCTTCGTGGGGTGCGCCCGCGATGTGACATGCAATATGGTAATCACCGTTGAGCCCTCAGTGCCTCGAGAACGACTCGGACGTCCTCTCGTACTCTCTCTCACTCTCTAGCTGGACGCGGTTTCCCACTTCATCCTTTCGCCCTTCGTCCTTGCCCTTTCAGCTCGAGAGCGAAGCGTCCGTCTTTCTTGCCTTTTTTCGCTCCGAACTGAATAGACTCTCCTTATGGACCCCAGGGAAAAGGGAAGTACGATAGAGAGGCTGAGGCTACGGCGGCAGAACGACATACGCCTGCATCCGTGAAATATTCTCGTGTCGTCGCAGATCACATGAATCGCCAATATTTTTACTACTTTAGTGCCGCCCATTCCTTTCTCGTCGCTCTGTTGTTCCTTCGCTTTCTCTCCCAATGGATGCACTCATCCTGAGATCGGGCGACCATCGGTCTAGCCACTAGGAAAAGACAGATACGGGAAAGAGACAACGGACCTGGAAGCACCGTATTTACGACTGAAGATTACGAGTAATCGATAGGAACTCCGTCGAAAACAAAGAGAAAGGCAAAGCACAAGTATCCGGTCTCGGATATTCTCTCCGGATGATGCCGACAATAGGGCCCTTATGTGCCAAGGTACCTTAGCTGCAATGATACACACATTGGTGGTCCGGAGTCTCCGTTCTGTCTTTCATCTCCCGGAAAACTCAGCAGTGCTTACTCACTTGCTTCCATTTTCCCGCAGGTTTTCCATTTTTCGCTAGCATTGGTTAGCCTCGAGACAATGGCGCTTTTTAAAAAAGAATCGCTTTGGTAAGCTCCGAAGATTCTATTATCGAAAGATAAGACACAGTCGGACGGCGATGATGACACTTGGACGTCTTCCATCCTGGGAGTCCCGGAAGACCCATCGTACTTTGCTCGGTTTGCTCAAGCAGCCGGTACATACTTCCGAGTCAGCCACTTGTCGCATTTATTTAAAATTCAAATACACTCGACGGTGACGTTAAGATCTTAACGGGTAATCCTACAGCTCAGGGTTGGGGTGCAGTTCGAGCTCCTGTCGCTCTCTCATCAAGATGCTGAAAACCCGTGGTAGTTCAAGTATGGAAGGACCTCTCGTGTTCTATCAATGGAGAACGAACTGCATCTTATCGAGTTGGGATCAATGAGCACACCGGAAGTTGGATGACAAATGAAATTCCTTGCTGGGAACCTCGTTTGTAACCTGCCCGCGGTCGATAGCTTGTGAACAATCGTATGATGAAGGATCATGAGGAACGATATCATCAAGTAGGTTGTTCAATCTTGCCAGTTAACGAGCCACCGTAAAATCTTATTAACTCATATCCAACTGAGGGACGACAATTACTCGCTGCAGCTGCGTATGTAGTGATTGGCTCTCCACAAAGAAGGGGAGGTACTCTCTCAACTGGCTCGATTAATCCAGCAGGAAGAAGAAGAGGCACCGATGGCCTCGCCGATGATGGCAGGCACGAATGGCTTTAACTGATTAATTTATGATAATTTGTCCTTTTCTTGACTCGCTCAGCTGCGTGCATCGCGATCAATACAGCACCAGGATATGTTTCGCAGTGCGAGCTCCCTCGTGGAGTTCCCTCAGTGAAATTCTCGCGGTAAGAAGATCTGATCCATACAAATGCAATCACGAAGAAAGCGCTGCACACTCTTGTGCCACGTCTTCCCTTGTGCACCAAGCTCGCATGATAAAGCTGACATGATCACTATATATTTATCAACGATTACTATACCAGCCATTCGTGAACTCAGCTCTCTCTTCGTGGTACTTTGGGAACGTCCGTCTTCAATTATCTGGACCTTGTAAAGCTGCGATTAGTTATTCTACTCCTTTTAAGGCACAAACCTGATTTGTAAGACTATTTGATTGCATTTTTTTCGATTGTTCGAATAATCACTTAAAACAAGTGGGTGAGCATGGTAGGCCCGACGTTCTCCAGGTCCTGTATCTCGATCGTACAGGCTGGAACTTTTCGTGGATTATGATCACCTTCCGACATCTTAGCAAGCAGCAGAGCCAGGAACATCGTCAGCCATCACTTAAGCTAAATCATAAAAACTGCAGCCATACAAGAACCTTTTTCTAGCTGACATCACAATCAGGTTTGATTGAAATTTAGTAAATCGAACTGTGGAAGGACCACCAGAACTATATCTCTATAATCAAGCATTTTACTTCGAATCACCGGAAGTATCAAGACAACAACGTTCAATGCATTTCCTCAAAACGGGCACTTACTCAATTACCCGAGCATGCAGCTCGCAAGAAGTCTTCACTACGCAAATGCCCATGTCTCACGGCTATGTGTTTTCATTGCAATTGGAACAAAGAAGACTCAGCTGTAAACTTTTTTCTACATCCTAGCAATGCCAAAGACCAAAAAGGAGCAAGAACATGGAAGCCCGTAATTGCCCGCGCAACAACAGTACGCTCGAATACAAAGTCTCATTTGGTCAGTAGCTGGAGATACCTTCCAACCTCCAGAGAGATCCCTTGAGCTTTACTATGCGGTGAAAGACGGTAGAAATGAGGGAGAGTGCGGAGGTAACAGCTCGAAAAAACGACCGAGTGTGTTTAAAGTACTCGTGGGACTCCATTATTAAATGGTCGTTCCGGCGCAAACAGTCGTAGCCTCGCGCGAGTTTCCTGCACTTGACTTTACGTCGAATGACCACCGCAAAGCTATCATTACACGATTGTACTTGCTACTTACTGAGGGACCTCCTCATGCCTCTTTGGATCTATCCCCAGCTCGGAGTCATTACACGGCTATTAGGATTTTTTTAAAAGACTTCTCGATGTCCACAACTTTTGGTCTTGGTGGTATTTTAAACCCCCGTGGCATTTTTCTTTCCGTATCGGAAGCTCAAATAGTTGTGCGTTTAGGGTGACGGGAAACAAATGAGAAAAACAGAACGGATGGGTTTCATCTTAATGTGGAGGCATTTAGATTTCACCTCCAATCCACATAAGAGATTCAACTATTTTTCAATAGGATTTACCTCTCGAAGGCAAAACTAAGAAACCTACGAAGATACTTGCTTGCAGCTTTCATCAACGATCAGTCCATTTGAGGGGAGATGATGTTGGAAATAGTTGAAAATCGACACCAGTGGACGCAGCGGTGGGGCCAATCCTGGGGTGGGTTACCACTCAGCCGCGCTAAGTTCCGAACCCGTAGCCCTGATCGCTACTGGTTTTTCGCAGTTTCCCTGTGCCCCCGTGCAGCTGTGGTACAGAAGTGCATCAGGCCATGGCCAACACTCTGTAAGGCTTCTAACGAGCCGGGAATAGCAAAGTGACGAGGGTGGCCAGACCCAAAAGGGATGGGATCAAACGAATAGTCAAACGAAAAAAAAATTATACCTCGATCAGGAATTTGTAGGAGGGATGAAGCATTAATGAAGTTGCTCATCACATTAAGGATGAAGACATGGACCATTCAATGACAGCGAAATCTGTATAGTTGAGGCAACTGCCTCGGGATGCTTAGACGTATCGACGCGAGAGCTATAGAAACAACCAAATTCAAAAGGCCACTGTGGAGTCAGGTTGCACACGTAGATATTCTCTCACGCTAGTGGTAAAAGGTTGTGGGACAGGCACAAGTGGAGACCGAACGAGCACCTAACATGAACCAGCGATACTTCTCGTACTGCACAGGCCGCGCAGCCTTGCAGACACTTACGGTGGCCCATCGTGTCTGGCGAAGGAAAAACCGTGTGCAACGGCGTCTCTGGATGCTTGGGTTTTGCCGCTGCTCCCTCCGCTGGGACAACGAGACTAGCACGCGATTAATGAACACAAAACATGTCAACAGCCGTGGGAAGACTCTCTCTCGTTCGTGCTACGGTAGGTGCGCTAGGAAATTCAGAACCTCCTGGGAGAGAGGCTTGTGCGACCACTCCTGTTCTTTTTTTCACTCCAAACATTTCAGCGGCTGCTTCATCAAAGAGCCGAAAATTTACGCGTCGAGAAATTTTTCATCGCTGAAATTTACAGTGGGAATTTGTTGAAAAAAAAACTCTGCGCCTTCGAGACATTAAATAAATGTGAGAATGTTCGTCTTATTATGACAGAAATCGCTGCACTTTCGTATCTTCGAGTAACTTTCGAATACAGAATTGCAGTCGTCGTTTTTTTTTTCTCGATTTTACATTCGGAGCATTTTTGTTTAAAGAAAATATATTTTTGTTTGCGTCTATCATAATACTTATTACACTTGAATAAGTATAAAATAATCGGAAAACAATCTTTCGATTGAATGTAATTAACTTAATATTAATTTATTGCAATTGATTTATTAATATATTATCGCAATTAGTTTATTAATAAGTCATCGTAACTAATTTATCAATATATTACTCTAAATAATTTGTTAATCATTTTTTCACAACCAATAAAAGTGTTAGTAAAGTATTTTTGATCGTGTGAATGACTTATTGGATTCAAATAAATGTTTAATGGACGAATAATTTATGGAAATTTATTTATTAATAAATTATCGTAACGAATCTATTGGTGATTTATTCTAATTACTTTATGGATAATTGATTCGAGAAAAATAAGAGTTTCCAATAAAATCAGTTTTATTGGATTCAAATAAATGTTTAGTAGGCGAATCAAGATCAATCAAGGCGCTATGCATAAAATTCCGATCGGGCATATCGTGGTGTGTAGTGATCGGATCACGAATAACCTCACAAGACAACACCCGTAGTTTCTCGCACAAATCTAGTCACTGATATGAATTTTAACTAATTTTCGATCCACCTCTTATTGAAAAGGTCCGGCATTTTCGACGCAAATTCCAGAAACAAAAATGTTTATTAATGTAATGAATAACGTTATCAGACTTGGATAAGATATTACCAGACTCGAATATACATTTATCAATACGAACGAGCATTCTTTTTTGGCGACATCAAATATTTGTTCAATTAAATACGTAATTTCATTTTCCGAAATTGATAATCAATTTCACTAGGATAACATTTTATTTCAGCCAAATACACAGTTTTCCTCAGACAGTTTTAATTAAAAAAAAAAACGTCATGTTGAATCGAATACATAAGTTCGTTGAATTTTTTTTACTCCAATAAAGCATTTTTTATTGGAATAAACAGTTCCAGCTGCAAAATTATGTTTGCGAAATTGTTACGGATATGGATCGTGAGAAAAATTCGAACGTTATCGAGTATGGTGAATCCGGGAGTTTTTTGTATTAATACCACAACTGCTGTAAAGGGTTACTACTGTATGACATCACGACATCCTTATCGGTGAGTGAGTCATTAGTGAGTCAGTTTTGACATCTGGGAGGTGAGCATCATCATTAATACTGATTTATTGCCAGACATAAAAATGGAAAACGGCAGACAACCTAACGTCATAATACACGTTTCGAGAAACTATTCGAGAAATGAGGTTGAAGGTTGAGTAAATCACTAATCGAATGTGCATAAGCCGTCGTTTTTTAAATGATTTTTCAACATCGACGCTGTTTAGAATCGTTACGGGTATACTAAAATATCGTGAAGTACGTATTAATAGTTCTTACGTGTGTCGGGGATTTAAAAGCCTAGTAGAAATGTCGAGAATGGTTTTTAAAAAAGTATAAAAACATCGTAATTTATCTCACATGGCACTTCTCCCGCAGATCGATTATTTTATTTTTAATCAGTAAAGATAAAAATACCGTTAATTTAAATATTTCTCAGGTGAAAATCGATATATGAAAAATCATTTATTATTTCACTCCTGTAATAGTCGCAATATATCAGCCATGTTTTGCCGTCAATGTTGTCAAATAAAATTCCAAACATATCTTCACTTTATTTAAAAAAATATCTCTCTAAGGACGCTTAACTTCAGTTGCCAGCCCGGCCACTGATCTCTTTGGCCTCGTTTCCTCTTTTGCCAAACTCAGATCAAATGATGTCAATATTTTTCGAAACTCCACTGCACAATTTTTCAACTTAATTAATTGGAGCGACTTTGTTGCTTCAAGTAATTACTTTCGCGAATGAAGTAATTTATCCCTTGAAAGGAATTATTACCATAGCGAAAAAGAACATGCACGAAAAGTTCGCAGTAAATAAGAAATTAAAAAGTAAGTTGCAGCAAACATCTGCCGTTGTTCGTCGGATGTAAAAGCCGACAAAAGTGTCTTTACGCTGGCTGATGTCGTCACCGAACGCGAGGCTCGAGAGCCACCTGATGCTTTCAACCAATTAATTCCAACTCTGGAGAATTACAACTCTCCAGTCGTCTTCTTTTATAGGAATCTTTTTTCGTCTTTTTCCCTTTACTATTTCGATTTTTATAATATTCCATCAGACGACGAGAATTCCTGGCTGAAATACAGGCGTGAATTTATGCGGGTTACATATACGTTGTGACTCAACGATACAGAGATGGACCCGAACTTAAAGCCACCTACGGCCCGCATGTTGACTTTGAATGGACACATCGGCGGATACACTTCGGAAAGCCAGCGAAGCCATGCTATTCTCATATCGAAACTGCTCGTGTTCTCATCTATTCTCGATACATTGCAGGAACAACGAGACAGATGCAGACCCACGTTTAAGGCAGGATATACATTTACGCGGAAAAAAATTAAGCTATTTTGAGCAATTTTTTAAACAAATAAATAATTATTCTACACTTCTCAAACTTAAGGTATACTTTAATATTATATTTAAGTATACGAAACAATTTTTTAAATTCATTTATCATAAAAATAGCGGAGCTGGGGCAGTGTTACACCACGAGTGCCGCGCGATTTGCGAATCGGCGTGCAGTCTGCCCGTTGACCTTAATTTGCCAAAAAAAATGTCCAGTCAGAACATGTATAGTGTCTATGTGACGCTAATTAAAATGAAGAAAATGCAAATTTAAAAGAATGACAACCATTTACAAAAAAAAATCAACATTTCTGTAAAATGAGGTCGAAAGAAGTAGTTTTTCTTTCATAATTTTTCAACAACAATTCTCGTCAAGTAGAAAGTAACAATATAAAAAAAAAATTAATAATTTTCCCGGCCTACGATTTAGAACAAAAGGGTTAATTAAAAATAAATTATTTTCGTTGTACGCCTCCACATCGTAGAAATTCTCCTGGCTTACATTTAAAAAAGGGATAATTAAACAAATATTTAGTTATGTTGTACGCCTCAACATCGTAAAAAATATCGAAAACCGCCACTGACGAATACTCGAATCATCAACGTCACAGAGTACCAAAATCAAGAGGCAACGAATTTCTTCGAAATGTTGAACGAGTGGGTAAGCCGAGCCGATAAATATATTATTGCAAGTACTCGATCGAGAAGTAAAAAGTTTCGGACACGAGTTGAGACTCAAGAGGTGAATTAATAGCGACGGTAGTAGTCGCTCGCCCATCACCCAACTATTAAATTACTCACGTTCCGATAGTACAAACGAAACGAAACGAAACGAAAGATAGAATAATAATAATCAGCTGGAACCACGTGTGTGTGCGCGCGCGCGCGCGCGTGTGTGTGTGTGTGTGTGTGTGGTAGTGTGTGTGTACTTCGAGTTGAAGTGTCGGCGCTGCTGTCCACGTCAGACTGTCCGTTCGGAAAGCGAATTACGCTAATGCAACGTCGGCCTGACGTAGATGGGCTACGGTACATACTGGAACCACCCGCGAGCGGTCACATTCCATTCTCGAATAATTAAGAAAATAGGGGCCAAGAGCGACTTGTACGGATATGATGATGACTGGCATCACTCCGCATATACGCGCCGTCTCCTTCATTCGAATTTCTTGCTCTCGCAAGTATTCTCCACTTCTACGTCGTCCGTTTCTACGCCTTTCCATTATTAGTCCAATTGGAACAATAAAACGAATTTACCAACACAAAAGCGATACTAATCGAAGAACTGAATAAATTTGAAGCACCCATATTGAAACAAAGCCTTTGACGTTTAATTTTGAACCTTTCAATTAACATGAAGCTTTCGACCCTTAATCAAAAACCTTCAAATTAAAATGCAGTCTTCGTCTTCTAATTTGAATCCATTGAATTAAAATGAACGCTTCAGCGTTCAATCGAAAACCTTTGAATTTAAATAAAATAACCTTTTAATTTTAAGCCCTCAAATTTTCGTTTAGAATCCTCAAATTTACATTAATACTGTTTAATGTAAATTAATAACATTTTGCGTGTTTAAAGAACCATTTTTTCACTCAACTTTTGTCGGGATTTCCTATCAGAATGAGCTCCCATCTCTCCGCAGGCCAAAATAGTTTTCGCGGAAGAATTAACCGGACGGAAACGCGTACACGGATAGACGGCGCGGCGGGCAACAGTCGATCACCGGAACGATCCTTATCGGCATTCGCGTGCAAATGGGGTGGGATTGCAGCATCGTTTCCCTCGCACTCGATTCTTCGCTATTCGTTTCGCGATCTCGATATGCCGGTGGATATTTGAGCGAAACTGGGCTAACGAGGTGTACAAATCGAGATCGCACTTTGGTTCGCTGGAGCGTTTCGGTAAAATCTCGTGTACGAAATGCATCGCAATTTCGAAAGTTGCATGCACGTGTCATTGGCTGATTCGACGGTGAATCCAACACTCATTAGCAAACCATCATCGAGTTCATTCAACGTAACGTTGCGTTTTCGTCGACGTGTTTATCACCGCGTTTATGCCTTGCGTTTTAATCGAAATGTTCCTCCAATAATTTAACCACGCGAGAACGGGACTGCAAAAACTCTCTTCATTTTCACCACTGCTAAAAATTATTATTTTTCTGAAATCAATATAACTACAACAACAACAACAACAACAACAACAACAACAACAACAACAACAACAACAACAACAACAAAAATAACAACAACAACAACAACGACGACAACAAGAACAACAACAACAACAACGACAAGGACAACGACAACGACAACAACAACAACAACAACAATAATAATAACAATATGAGGAGAACGCGTGACCCCTTTTTCAAAATATCCAAAATCGCGAAATTTCAAATAGCCGTAGCGTCGCCAATATTTGAGCGGAATAACTTTAAGGGGCGGGGGGGGGGGGGGGGGGGGGTAAAAGAATTTTGGTAGTCTTAGGGAATGCCGCCTGATACATCCTGATATCTCGAACACTTTTCTCGGAAAATGAACTTGAAAAATGGCCAAAAAGGAGCAAAGGGATATATATGGAATAAATATTGTGAAAAGTGATGGCCTGACTTTGAAATTCTGCCAAAAATAAAAAAATAATCGGAGCCCGATCAACCAAATGGCATTTAAAAAAGGACACGATAAAGAAATGAATAAGCGCAGAGTGAACTTCCAAATCGAAACAGGAAAAAAATGACGGGTCATTCAGTGCAGCCACCAATATGTTGCCGTAAAGCGAAAAAAAATATTGGATTTTCAATATTTCTTTTATAAGTCCATATCAATGTATTTTCACCCGCTGAATACGAATTTACCATTCATTCTCTCCGAAACCCCCAATTTAGGTTGCCAATCGTCGAGAATGAACGGAATGTGATTTACCTCCTTAAGCTTTTTATCCAGCAAATATGTAAAACTCCGTAAACAATATTTTTTCACAATTTTATTCAATATATCCGTTCGATTGAATGCACCCTTTGTAAATGCGGAGTGAGAAAAAACAATAAAGGGGTGGTTCATCCCTTACCTATTTTTCAATGTACCCATAGCGGATTTCTGATCATTTCGGATGAGAATAATTTTCGTTTTCGTCCCACTAAAATCGATATACTGGTTGTGAGTAAAACTTTAGAACCATCCGTTGACAAATAACTTTAAGGGGTGGTAATTGCATCCCTTAAAATTGCATCTCTTAAAATCAATTTTCCGCCGATAAAAAGAAATACGTTTTTAATGATTTCCAATGATGTAGCATATACTTCAACAAAATCGGATGTGGACACCGCAGGAATGTTCCTCGCCTTCGAAAGGTAGCAAGTTTTCGCCAGTTTCCCTGTGCCCTCCTGCAAAAGCGATACGGCAGTGCATTAGAAAACAATAGCCGTGGGCAACACCTCAGCTCGCTAAGGAATCCCAAATGGTTAAAAAAAATTTAATTCGTGTTATATAAAAAAAAATACTATAATATTATGACAAGTGTGTCGTCAAAGTGAAGGAGCTGCGATCGTAGAAGGTCCTGAGCTATGCGATCTTTTTAAAATGAATTATACTACGAAAAGTCATAAGGCCAAACAAAAAGAGACGAGAGTGCCTACATTCCACTAATTACGATTCTTAAGGCGGGATTCTACTTTGAAACTTTGAAAAGGCTAAATTGGATGAAAACACCCACCTGGAAGACGTCGAAGGCATCGCCCAGGCATCGCTGATTGAGGGTAAGATAATTTTTTCTACGATTTATCACTCACCAAAACTTTAAACACGTTTTTCTCGAAACGACATTTTCAAGTACCGTGGTCGTGATAACTCAAAAAGTACTGAACCGATTCTTATGAAATTTGGAACACATATTCTATATGTGTGTACCAACCGACCTAACTACAATCAACTTAAAATTTTGATTAGAACTATTTTTTTATTGCAAAAAAAGACCAAAAAAAAACGCATTTTTTTTTTCGTATTCTAGCCGCCATTTTGTTAATTTTGCAAGTATATAAAATATTCTAGTTAGGTCGGTTCCTGAAGGCATACTGAACATGAAACTATTTGATTTTTTTGTTTCAGACCATCCGTCGGGAAGATTTCACGACCACGGCAACGGTACCTGCTTTTCGAGGCGTTGGCTTTAAACATATTTTACGTGTACAAAAAATGAATAAAATACATTTAAAAATTTTTTTTTATGTACTTAAAGAGTGTATTTATTGAACAGTTTAAACCCCATATCGATATCTTTAATAGTATTCTCAGAAAAAATTCACGAAAATAGCGTTCTTTTCATGGTTTCGAAGTAGAATCCCGCCTTAATGAAAAAAAATCCCCTTCGACTACAGCACCCCGGATCATTAATTTCCACCACCTCGTCGATCGATCTCCCCCACCACTGAACAATATTTCTCCATTCAATTATCCAGCCATTTTCTTCTCGCCAATAAATACTTTCACCCTCGCTCGGCTGTATCTGTCGAAAGATCGAATCCTGCCTGCGAATACCACGAAGACGTAGAAATCTTCACAGGTGGAGGATTCTTCTCAGATCCGCACAGGTAACTCGGAGTAGTCGGAGGCGCGCGGAGGATCCTCGCTTCTCTCGTATATATCTCAATGAATTTCTATGCGCGTCGTAAGTTTTTACCGTCATTACCGATTCCACAACAGCGAACAATAAAGCACTCGGACTACCGTGCTCTGTTCTATCGCCGTAATAAAAAAAAGCAAAAAAATAAAATAAAACGAGAGATACGCGAGAGATCAAATCTCTGTACTCGCGAATGCCCGTGCATAAATCCACGCGCGGCAACACACGTTATCCGCGATCGTGTGAAGTGTGCTCGCGCGCGTTCATTAGAGGATCGCCAGGCAAGGTGCCGATAGAGTCATTAGGTGGAGACACTCGATAAAGTAGGGAAAAGCGCTGGATAAATTTTCCGTTATGTATGCGGCAAAGAGAGACGATCCTTGGCAAGATGACTCGGAATATCCGGTAAATATACATATACAGGGTATCTTGTTACAAATGGACAATCCTGCAACTGTCGATAGGTCAGATCATGTCCTACTATACGCTGGAATTTCCGTTTAGTAAAATACCCACAGTTTTCGACACTTCGGGCTTCATGTTATTTCAAAAAAATCATCTGCTTTTGGTTTTTCACATGCCACTTCTACAAATGATATTAATCGACAATAACTAAGCAACTTTTCAAAGTAATTGGCACGATATGAGTAGTACATTTTTATTTCACCGCAGGCTAACAAAATCAGATGTCCGAATTGGTTTGTATGAAAATTCTGCATAACATCTTTTTTTTCATAAAGTTTCCTTAACATTTAAGGTTGAAATAAGACTTTTCGAGATAAAACGATTAACCAAGAATATTTTTTTCAAAATCGGGTAAAAAAAGTTATCATTTGTAGAAATGGCATGCGAAAAACCAAAAGCAGATTATTTTTTGCTCGAAAAACGTGGGACTTTTACTAAACTGAAATTCCGGCATATGTACATGTTCTGACCTATCTACAGCTGTAGGATCATCCATTCATAACAGGACACCCTGTATATGTATATATATAGGAAGAAACAGAGAGAGATAGAGAGAGAGAGAGAGAGAGAGAGAGAGAGAGAGAGAGAGATCAGTCTTGAAACGATGCTACCACTCACGAGGTCGAACTCCTCTCGATGAGAAACGGCAGAGAGAATATACCTCTGGGTAGAAATATATCTGTACCGAGTCTGCACACGTGTGCATACAACGTGGCAGCTCGACAGAGAGGGAGAGGGCGAGAGGGAGAATGTTGAATCGCTACTAAAACGTAACTGCGTTTGCTTCTCCTCTTTCCTTCTTCAGGGTCTTCTTCTTGCGTACTTCAACGTATATAACGACGGATACCATCATCATACATCTCCATTTCGTCTCAAGGTAATACATTTTTTTGCCGGTATACGTGGTGCCCTACCATTTCGGAAAAAGCAAACTCTCACGAACTTCGTCCATCATCAATCATGCCAGTTCGCGAGTGACTTTCTCTCTCTCTCTCTCTCTCTCTCTCTCTCTCTCTCTCTCTCTCTCTCACTCTGTGTCTCACTCTGTCTCTCTTGAGTCAATGCACTGCTATGGAGAATGGAGAGAAAGAAAAAACGAAAATGGTCCAGACTCGTTCCAGTTGGAGAACGTGTACGGTGATCGCCCCTCGAGAGGATTTTAACGATTGCCCGAACAGAGACCGGTAATTTTTCAAATTTTTCAATGCGGCCACGCAAATCCGTCCAAATTTCTCTCTACACTTGCAACACGCACATACGTGTTAGCAAAGAGGGTTGAGATTTTTACTCGACTTTTTAAAAGTCTCCGGGGTTTTGGATGTCTTCTGGGATCGATTCGATCTTCGGATGGAAAAAACAAAGGACAAGAAATAATGGAGGATCCTCTTGATTCCGCTGCAGACTCTGTGTTTTTCAATTCTTATTTTTAATAAAATTTTCCATTCGAATAATTATTAAGGCCTTGGGCCACAATAACGGGTATAAAATCATGTGCGAATTTAACAATTTTTTTTCGTATGAAAAAGTGATTCACTCATAAAATTAATTACATATCTATTTAGTATGAATATCGAGCTGGTAGAATTTTTTTTTTTTTTTCGATGTACAACATGGCGGACTACTCGAAACTTCTCGAAACAGCTTTTTTCCAATTGGTGTGACAAATAACTTCAACAATTTTCACTCGACTTACTCCAAATTAAAAAGTTATGTTCCTGATTGCATTTCGCAGAGAAGTACGTACGGAGTTTCTGATCAATTTGATTTTCTAATTTTTTTCTGATTTGATTCTGATTTTTTTAAATATCACGTCCTAAGAATATGTCCTCAAAAAGGAATTTCAAAATACCCAAAATTCATGTCAACAAACGAGACCAGATTAAGATCGACCGGTCGGAATTACAACTTCAAAAGCTAAGGAAGCTGGAACTGCTCGCAGGGAAGAACGAGCTTTGGAAAATCATCATTTTGAAGTCGAAGAAGGCACACTTTACGAGGCAGGAATGGCCGATGAATATAACGTAAATATAACGGTATGTTATAATAAAATAATTGTTTTAAAATTATTCTTGCTCATAGAATTCATACTGTCAATCAATTAATAATACATTCGATCGTTTTTTTGCAAGTTCTTGAAATATCAATTAAAAAACTGTAAAAATGTCGTGAAGAAAAAAAAAATATATATATATATATATAAATGTATATCAAGCCCAAAAAAGCGCCCGAAATTTAGGCCTCCAGACGAGAATACTGCATTGAGAAAAAAGTATTTTATTAAAAAAAATAACTTTAACTTGAATTAACAAATTATTATGAAAAATGCGTTCTTCTTAATTTCACTTTAGTAACAATATAAAGAAAATATCAATTCCTGTAATTAATTCTAATAAATGAATTGTCCTAAAATTATTCTTGTTCACAAACTTCATCGTGTAAATCAATCAATATGATAGTTAATATTCGTAAACTTAATTGTGCTGGATAATTTTGCTCGAAATATATAAAACTACTTTATTACAACTATAGTTTGATTCGATATTATTTATGTATTCAAATTTCTATTTATTCAATTTAAAAAAAAATCAATTATAATACGAGCTGTAGACGCGAAGGACATTATTTCCAGTAATTTTTTTCGCCAGTTCTTTGCTTACGAAGAGTAAGTACACTAGGGGCACTCGAGACATGACTATACGTATTACACAAGATGCACTAGAGATATTACATAGCTCTCGCCAGATCCGTGAACTCAATGATTCTCATGACGAGCCGACACAAGAAAACTCATCATCGCTCCGAGCTCACGGTTAACAACGGCCCGCGACAACGTGAATAATCGTACGATGACATCAGTACAGGCCCGCGGCCTCAGCGTTCCCCCTCGCGTATCTCGCACCTCCTCACCCCGTCCCATCCCTCTTAACGCCACTTGACCCCACTGCTGGAGCTCTTTCCATAATTCGGTCAATTAGTACACGAGACACGCGGTGCAGCTATGACGTTCCTCACGCGCATAAACTCTTATGAGAAAGAAACAACACCGAACCGTGAAAGATTGATGGACGCAAATTGGGTGAGTCAAGGGAGACAAAAAATACCGATCGTGTTAAAAACGATGAAATTTCGCTTTTTCTCGAATGTCAGCTAGTTTCGTATGATTTGAATATAATTTTCTTTTTTCAGGACAAATTTGACGTTTGACTTAAAAATGAAATTTAAAAGAAACCATTTTTTTATTGCATAGTCTTTGATCGCACATAGTGTAGGGTATTTTCTTGCGTATGAGGTAGTTTGGTATAATTTAAAGATAATTTTTTTACGAAATATTTTGTTTGGCGTGAAAAAGAAATTAAAAAAAAATGTATTGCCTAGCTTTCTTATTGCACCTAGTCTAGGCCCTAGTATAGGTCTTGCACCTACAAAAGATGGTGTAGGTGCATATGAGGTAGTTTGGTATAATTTGAATATAATTTTTTTAGGACAAATTTGACGTTTGACAATAAAATGAAATTTAATAAAAACATTTTTTATTGCCCATAGTCTAGGATCTTTTCCTGCATATATTCTTGTCTTTTATTGCATATCGTCTAGGGTCTTAATTTTAAATTGAAGCAAAGATTTTGTAACAATTGTCCAAAAAAGATCGACCTATGACAATTTATGTAAAGGGCCTTTTTTCGTTTTTCTCAAACCTGTTTTATGAAACGGTGTGAGTCGTATCGCAAAATCTATGCGTCCGACTCACTTCAAATTCGAACAGAGCATAGTTTACAACACCTTCAATCGTATCACCGAATGGTTTCCGCATATGTTTATCCATTTATTAATAACGAATAATCAAATTTCTTTTTCCGGTCGAAAATCGGACTTTCTTTCTACGGCTTGCCGACTCTTAATTTTCTAAATTTCAAAAAACTATCCAATCACACGAAAATTCGATCATTATACTAAAAGTGCATTTTTGAATTTTAATTTCCCGATCACTCTAGTTGGTAATACCCCTACCGATTAGCCGCGCAGCAAGGGCGGCACTTTGTCCAAAAAACAATAATTACATGGTTTATCAATTTTTTTCGACTAAAAATAAACTCAACCCTGGCAAGACTATATATTAATTGTCCGTAATATCTCCACCTCGTGATCCCGATAATCCGCTCAGAAAAAAAATATGTCGGCCGATTACTAAATAAAATCGCTGCATTAGAATCATCTTTACAACCAGAAGACTGCACTTCTGCGAAAAAGGAACTGGACTTTTTTTTTCCTTCGAACGATCTTTTTGTCCAGGTTTCATCCATATTATCCTCGGCGTTCTCGTTTCTCCGTGTAATTTTCGCAGTTGGTGCATATCCTTTCACTCCGTTGGATGCGGCGCTATGCACACGTATCATACATATGAGGTAATAGCTCTTGGTTCACAGTGGCGCGGCGTGTATATCGGTTATATCTGATAGAGGCGGACGGATGCACACAGAGCTGGATGCGCGTACAAGTGGAAGCTTAAACTCCCTATTTATCCGCGCGGGAGAGACGGGATGCTCTCTCTCTCTCCTCTCTCTCTCTCTCTCTCTCTCTCTCTCTCTCTCTCTCTCTCTCTCTCTCTCTCCGCGCGCGGACCATCAGAAATTACGTACGCACGAGCGCACGGTCGCGGGCAGCGATAGTTGCAAAACGCGCGCATCAGCAGCGAATTAAATTTCATGACGTTTAGCCGCATTGACTGAGTTCCTGACGGCGTCTCATGACGAGTACATCCACCGCGTTGATGTTGGAACGTCAGCGCCAGGGTGTCGGAGAAAATGTGCTTCGCGTCCAAGAGCTTCCAACCTGATTGCACACACACACACACACACACACACACACACACACACACACACACACACACACACACACACATACAGGGTGTTCTGTTACGATTCGATAACCCTGCAACAGTCAATAGGTCAGATCATGTCCTACTATATGCTGGAATTTCAGCTTAGTAAAATTCCCACGGTTTTCGACATTTTGGGCTTTATGTTATTTTTTGAAAAAAATCATCCGCTTTTGGTTCTTTCGCATTCCATTCGTACAAATGATACAAATCGACAATAAATAAGCAATTTTTTCAGGTAATTGGCACGATATGTGTAGGACATTGTTTTACACCGGAGGTTATCAAAGTCAGACGTTCGAATTGGTTTGTATGAAAATTCTGCATAAGTTTTTTTTTCATAAAGTTTCCTTAACATTTAAGGTTAAAAAGAAGACTTATCTAGATGAACCAAATAACCAAGAGTATTTTTTTTAAGCCGGGCCAAAAAGTTATCATTTGTAGAAATGGCAGGCG
Source organism: Ophion costatus (assembly GCA_951751655.1). Classification (NCBI taxonomy): domain Eukaryota; kingdom Metazoa; phylum Arthropoda; class Insecta; order Hymenoptera; family Ichneumonidae; genus Ophion; species Ophion costatus. The sequence continues at coordinate 33,493,322 of OX632361.1, forward strand.
AAAAACCAAAAGTAGATGATTTTTACGTCGAAAACCGTGGGACTTTGATGAAACTGAAATTCCAGCATATAGTAGGACATGATCTGACCTTACGACAGAATGGATTATCCATTCGCAATAGAACACCCTGTATACCCACACACACGCACACACGTTCCGTCTGCAAATTATAGCTGCGAGAGAACTCCGGGCGCGATCGTTCAACGCCCGCAGCGTTGCGACTATAAGCTGCAGGACGAAAATCACTGCCGAGGGGCGAGACTACGCGGACTATAAATTATACGGGATTAAAAGCGCAGTTGCGCTTAATCGCTCGGTATGGATGCCTAAGTACACGCGTTTTCCGTGTCTTTCTTTGTGTCGCACGGTCCATAATTCCGAACATCTCTGCGGACGAGGTTCTGGAGGACTTCGGCTGCAGTCCAAATTGAAGTCCATCAAGAACGTCACTTTCGTAGCGATTCACCTCAACGTTGCCAGGTATGAGTAGGCAAATCGACTCAATCTCGACTTAGGTTGCTTCGGGTCTTTAAACATTTTTTCGGGTTTTTTGAATTCATTTTTTGGGTTCTCTTCGGACTTGGGAAAACTGTTTTAGGGGCCCAAATAACTAAATCGTTTTTTTCATGAATATGACGTTGTACACAAACTATCATATATGACGTTGAAGTTTGCGACGTCAAAACGCAGTCAACTCGTCTTTTTTAAATTTCTTGCCAAAAAAAATCGGCTCACATCTAAACGTCCGTCAATTAAAATTGGCGACAAACAGATAACAAGTGAAAATTGCTCTCTCCGGAACACACGCGCCGTCAACAATTAACAATCACGATATAAACGAGAAACGCGCACGCGATGGCGTCCAATCTAATGAACACGCAATCATCGTCACAGCTTATTTGAAGTATTTTTCCCGCTTTCCAGCTATCGATTAATAAATCGAAAAGTTTGTCGATTCGCTCGCCGAACGGCCCATCCCGTTCAATTGAATATTAGGTCCGAAATTATTTGTCTATCACCGTCTCATTGCGGAATCTGGCGCACCATATATACATATATACATACATATATATATATATATATATATATATATATATATATATATATATATATATATATATATATATATATATATATATATATATATATATATATATATATATATATATATATATATATTAGGGTGGCCGTCATTTGAGCTTTGGCGAAAAAAATTCGATGCCACCCCAAAATCATAATCAAGGTGTATACAAAAAATCTGTGTAAAGTTTGGAGGCGTTCGGAAAATTGGACCGCGCGCCACGGAGCTATTGAAATTTTAAATGTAAAATACATGTATTTATCCTGCGCATCAATGATTTTTTTTCCGAGTATAATATTAATGAGAAAAATTTGAAACTTGGTGCACTTATTGTGCATAGTATGGTGTACAAAACCAAATTTTTTCAATTTTTTTTCATTCATAATTTGGTTAATGACAAGCTCTGTAGAGATGCCCATATTTCGTTTTTTAAAATGTTGATTTTCAAATAAATTTCAAATTAAACAAAAATTACATTTTTTGTTCGAAAATGTAATGTCTGTAGGGAAGAAGACATAGAAGAATATATTTTTTTCGTAATACATATTTACGAGCTATCGTTGTTGCACCGTTACAACACGGTTTGCACCGTGCACAACACTGCACTACAAGAGCAGTGTTGTGTTCGCTGTAGTGTATAATATACACTGTAGTGTATATAGTGTAGTGTAATGTGTAGTGTAGTATATTGTAGTGTATATAGTGTATTATAGTGTAGTTTACTGTAGTGTAATATACGCTGTAGTGTATAATATACACTACAGCGAATACAACACTGCTCTTGTAACAGTGCAAACAACGATAGCTCGTAAATATGTATTACGAAAAAAAATATATTATTCTATGTCTTCTTCCCTGCAGACATTACATTTTCGAACTGAAAATTTATTTTTTATTTTATTTGAAGTTTATTTGAAAACAAATATTTAAAAAAACGAAATATGGGCATCTGTACAGAGCTTGTCATTAACAAAGTTATTAATGAAATTTTTTTTTTAATTTGATTTTGTACACCATACTATACACAATAAGTGTACCAGGTTAACATTTTTTCTCATTAATATAATACTCGGAAAAAAAAATCATTGATGCGCGAGATAAATACATGTATTTTACATTCAAAATTTCAATCGCACGATTGCGCGTGTTCCAATTTTCCGAGCGCCTCCAAATTTTACAGTTTTTTTTTATACAACTTGATTATGTTTTTGGGGTGGCATCGAATTTTTTTCACCAAAGCCCAAATAACGGCCACCCTAATATATATATATATATATATATATATATATATATATATATATATATATATATATATATATATGTATATTAGGGTGGCCGTTATATATATATATGCAATGATTATTCATGTCTTTTTGGGCGAGTCCACGAGTGCACCTGCGTGCAAGATCGACGCGTAGAGAGAGGCAAGTTGAAAGCTACATACGGCTTTAAACCTCTCTGCATACGCGATAGAGACAAGCAGTATATTCCCGATGCACTTGGTTTCCCCGTACGTACGAGTTTACGGTACCGGGAGACTCGTAGATAAGCCGCAAGCACTCGGTGGCCCCGGCTTCTGGTCGTGGCGATCCCGACGTAGCGGTAGCAATATCAGTCACCCTACTGGTGTGTGTGAGCGTGTGTGTGGATATATATATATATATATATATATATATATATATATATATATAGATACACGTTTATATGGGAAAGGTGATTTTCAAGACCAATTTCGAGGACCGTCATCGTGGGAACCAATTGTCTCCGTACTAAACGTTACCTAAGTCCCACCACGTAGAAATCATCTTTGGATCAATGTTAGCATATTTATGGAAAGGTCACTTAAAGAACCGTTCTGTAGGCAAAATAAATAGTAATTTTGACAAAATTGGAGGACTCTGGTCGAAAAAGCTAATCAAGTTCTGACTTTGGGTAGAGGTCGCGGCTTCAAGATGTTCTCCATAGACAGGCTGGCTTGAGAAGTGATACCCAAAAGGAAAATCTAGATGCCTCGTCTGAATAGCTATCCGAATCACCCCCATGTGCGATCTTTTCTTTTAGTTAAAAGCATTAGCATTTTTTTGTCAAGCCCGCCTGTAGCATAGGTTAGTGGTTTTTCTCTTTTGTGGATGTATTATACGTTCCTCTCAGAAGTTTTCGAAAGCAATTGAGCGTCATTCAGACTGGTATGAGTATTTTTTTCTCATTTGAACTTTAGTGACTGATCCTCTCAAACCTATTTTTAAACTTTGATCAAAATCTAAGGCAAGTTAGTGTTCAGTTGGGCATTTGTTGATTGGTCACCAGTGCACTTCATAACGATAGCACAAGCACAAAAGCGAGCGGAAAGTGCACACGCAAAAGAGAAAAATAGAAAATAGAAAAAATAGAAAAGATCGTAGAACATACATGGGGGTGATTTGGATGCGCATGCAGTTTATCCCTCTGAACGTTTCAAGCCACCCGGTATATACTACATCGATATACGTGTGTTGACGTGCCTCCACCACCGCTATCCCCAATGGCAGTACACTGCCCGAGCACACCGGCCATACCTCCATGTATACGAATTTACGGTGAGATGACGTTGTTTACGCGATATCTATACAGCCGTACATTTATTTTATTACGGCGATGAGACACGAGAGCGAGATGCGCGGGGCCCGCAGTATTTTATTGTCCACGATATAACATAAAGCGGGTAGAAACGACCGTATGTATTACACGACAATGTAATGAGAGAAACGCATTGCCCGCGTCATGGCCGTACTGCACTCGAGAAGTAAGAGGCCTCAAGGGCCTGGCCGATAGTACACACATAAAAAATGATGGAAGCATCTGGATAAAAGAAAATACCTGGTCGAGAACTTTTCTCTCCTCGTCATTCTTTCAAGTTAGCTAACCTCACCCCCCCCCCCCCCCCCCCGAGGTGGATCAGCCATTAAATCGAGATTTCATACTGGTACTCGGGTGTATGTTGCTTGATGTGAATGTGGAAAGTTGTGCTTTTGTTGGCTCAAGATCGGTCATGAATCTGACTTACAAGAGACCTATGCACCGCATGCCTCTCTTACGATTCGATCAAATCCTCTTTCCATCTTCGAGCTCCCGTCTGCCGTGTTACCGTTGTTCCATTCGGTGATGTCTCTCCGTGATATCGCAGCAGCAGCAGCAGCAGCAGCAAGAAATTCTTCGCCGCTTCCACGTCGATCTTGTTTGCGATGGAATAAATACCTACACCGAGTTTCGTGCACCATTGCCAAGTGTGGTTTATGATTATTCCTGAGGCTCCGCGGTGAATGAATCCCCTCAAGAATTCACCATGAGGCCAGGGCTGCTGCAGGCCTCGTTATTGTTATTGCTGATTTACGTATTCGCCTGGCGCAACGGACCGTTCGGTGAGGATGCAACGAGGCTGAAGGCAAATAACTTGGGGACTTATGGTCTTACCTGGTTCTTATTATCGCTCGTAACGAACCCCCTTGTGCGGATGTGAACCAGAAAAGAGGTTCATTCGAGCCGGCAGTTTGTCAGGGTGTCCAGGGGTGCTCACCTTTGTCAGTGCGAAGAACAGCGGGGCGAAGAAAGGACGGAGATGATTTTTTGTCATTTTAGGGAACAGGTTGTGGAACGGTGGTGCTTGGAGGATTGTCACCAAGCTATTGGGGCAGTTGGGTAGAGAAAGTCGATCCATGCTGGTCTTTGTGGCAGCGAATGGAACAATGGACAGTCTGTGGAGAAATCGTGTTTTCTGGAAGATCCTGATGACTGGCTATTTTCATTCAGAATGAAGAGATGTAGATGTTGGCTAGGCTTGTTTGGGGTTACTGATGACTCGGCAGGTAAATAAGATCAGGCAGTTTTCCATTTTTTGGAATGGAAAAATGGCTAGGTTCTGGAGAAAACGTCTTTTCTGGAAGTACCTGGTGACTTTGGGCACTTTTATTGAGAATTGAGGGATAAAAATCTTGGCAAAGCTTGATTGAGGTTACTGATGGCTCGGTAGAAAACTGAGATCAGGATATTTTCTACTTTTCAGTAACTTGTTGGTGGCCCTCTGATGACGGATTTGTTCAGCCTATGTCACTTTCTTTCTAGTTCAGTTGACATCATTTTCGCATAATCAAAGTCCACATTTGGTGCAGAGAAAAAGAAGCACAGATTTCACGATAAATAGAAAATAAAATAACTACGTGAAAATCTTAAAGAAACGTAGCTTCCTGTCTGCGTTTTGCGCGATTCGCGTATAAGATCGAAGCTCATGGAATAACCATTAGCGATCAAAGGTGGCGAAGATTGAGGTGGATGATAATATAGCAGGCAACAATCTCAATCCATGGAACCCACGAGAAATGCGATTCTATATATTCCAGTTGCGAGATCTCAGTAGGATTTATATCGTCACGACTCGCAGATTCGATATAATTGATAGAAGCAGGAAACGAGCAATGAACAGCAGCGAAATGAAATGGAATCATGGAGAACCGCCAACTCGGAGCTCCGCGAGATCGTATAGGCACTCGATGCTAGCCACGATTAGTTCCCGCCTTGCCCAATAATCCAACGAGACGTCGAAATTTATGGGACTAGGAAAGTAAAAATGTCGTTGCAATCGAAACGTTCACTCTGCACGTATTTCTGTATTCTACGTAAATACGTGCACTTGTATACTTCGCGTACCGAATATTACGACTGGCGTGCTTACCTCGATGCACTTAAATTGCCAATTATGCACGTCTTTTAGGCACCGAGTCGTCGTTTAAGAATTTGCAAAAAAAAGGACATGCCTTCAATTTTTATTAGCGTGCTGTGCCGAATGTCCAATTTCTTGACCAATTGCTTCATAACGACGTGGTCTTTTGCAAAATAATTGACTTCAGCAGCTCGAGACAATCGGCGCTATCGAACTTGCTTTCTACTGCTTGCCATTTTCAGAACTCTCGAAATTTCGAAAAAGTTTCTCGTCACGCGAAAGTTTCATTGTTTTACTGAAAGTTAATTTTATTATTGTTGCTTTCTGATCACCTTAGTTGCTGAAACTATATATACCCATTGGCCATGCAGTAACGACGATATTTTGTTTGAATAATAATAATTTCAGTGTTTATCAATATTTTTCAATGACAAATTCCGACTCCATCATCCAAATACTCTCATAAGAAAAAGATTTTAAGGGAGGCTTTGTCCTTGGAGTGCCATATTTAAGGTGTTTACATTTTATTTTTTTTAAAGGAAATGAGTAAAGCTTTTTGAGTGCGGTTTTTTCTTGCTTTTATTCATGATATACAAAACGTTGAAAAGATTTTTTTTAGAAAAAAAACAAAAATGGCGGCCGCTGCAGCTCCGCGAAAACAGGTCCTCAAATCGCGGGAGGTAAACGGCTGACATCACTGCCCCCTCTTTGTTGATCTGGAACACAAATTCAAAGCATATTATCAATCTGTGACCCTTTGGTCATGGAATGATGTATGGGTTTTTCGTTTAGTACAAATTTTGGAAAATGGCGGCAATTGAAAAAAAATCGAATTTTCGCGTTTTTTTTCGCATAAAAAGATAAATAATAAATGCAAAAATGTATCTATCAAAAAAACGATCCGTCATTCCCTGAAGACGTATGTTCTGAGTATGCTCTCCAAATTTCAGATCGATATGTTAACTACAGCGGTCAGGAGAATGTCAGCCATTTTTAAAAACGCGTTTAAAGTTTTGTAATGTGTTTAAACAAATTTGTTTATAATTACCGCTAATCAGCAATGCCTGGTCCATAGAGGCATCCCTCCTCTTCTTCTAGCTGCTCATGTTGAGCCGCTAACATCGCCCGCTGCTCAATCAAGGACAAAGTCTCCGTTAAACATGGACTTGTTTTTCGGGCCCCAAGCTTATGCAGACCCGTTAATCCTGGAGGTGCATTCCCGTCTGTGAGGGATCCGGATTTAAAAAACTCTGAATAGGCCAGATTCGTGCCGAAAAAACGGGATCAGGCTCAACACAATCTTACAAGGTTTCATTATTGAGTCTACAGCTTTACACCAGGTTGACATCAGGATGAAAGTAGCACACTTACATTTTTCAGTAGATCATAATCAGGACCAAAAGTATGAAAATCGAATCGCATGGAATCGAATCAACATTTGAGTGAAAACACAAGTTTAGATTCAACAGGATGTGAATACAAGTTTAGATTCAACAACAGTGAAAACACAAGTTTAGATTCCACAGGATGCAACCAACATCTTGTTTTTGGCTCGGGCAATGACATGGCTGACTACTAAATTGGGAAATGCAGTCAACGATTGCTTCAAAAAGTTCTGGCACTGCATCCAATGATCTTGGGTACCTTGCATGTTATCGCATAAAAAGAACGCTTTACCGCCCCAAACAAACCCAAACAAAATTTGGAATGGCAGCCAACGATTGCTACGAAACCTTCTGGCACTGCAACCAATGCTCGAAAATGCTTTGAATTTTATCTCATAAAAAACAGCACGTTATTGTCGCATACACCGATTCTGCATTCTATCCGATCCATATGGCTCGTTACTTTCGTATGAAGTTGAAGCTCAAATGAAAAAATGGAAAAAGTCCTCTGGCCGTCATAGGTCGTTGGATATTCCGATTGTACCCTGCCGTTCTCGAGTACACATTTCTCGACAGGTAAGACAAAAAGTAGAGAATACAAAGTTTTGCGAATGCTGGGAATGTTCTCTCTCTCTCTCTCTCTCTCTCTCTCTCTCTCCCGCTCTCTCTCCCTTTTCGGTGTATCGTGAGAACATACGCCATAACGAAGTACGGCAGTATGAAAAGAGAGGGAAAAGCAAAGGATTCGATGGCTGTCGGTGAGCAGTATGCGGCAACAGCCGCAGCATAAGTTCTCAGTGAGCCAGCAGCTGTAGCCTTGAGGTTTGCTTGTGCTACGGAGAGAACCAAGGTCGCTCCGTTTACCCGCCTCCGCGTGCAGCACGAGAATCGCAAACGCTGGCAATCACTTTCGAACCGTTCTCATTTTATATCTCGCTCTTTCCTTTTTTCCTCTCTCCCTCGTTCATTTTTTATTTCCTCGCCTTTTGCTTTTGTCCGCGCGATCATACACGACGTAAGAGTCTAGTTTCGCAACAGGCCTCATAAGAGCACCCCAAAAAGTTCCGAGCTGCATACGACAAAGATCAAAACGATTGCTCAATAAGAGGCCCAAAATGGGCCTCGTGGGTGTGCGAACCTCGCAAGAGCGGTGTAGGGGACTGCCAGAAGTGACGGAATGAATACGAGACCTGAAGGATCGATTCAATGAAAAAGGATGTAAGAGGCCAAAGAGCGCGGTGACTAAAAGATTTTAATGGGTAACTTCCACCGACGCACGGCTCCTATCCCTTTTGCGACATGATGCTGTTGCCATACTTCCTACCTTGGCCGAATTCCATCGAACGCCTACTTCCTGCCGTGCCTTATTCTCAATATACAATCCACTTTGCCACCAGGGCTACCAAACGTGCTTGCTGCATTCTCTTTCCACGGTTGGCCTGCTGTCTTCTCTTAGCTAACTGAAGCTAACATCGCTTTTCATTTTCTCCCATTTGATTCGGACTTACCAACACCCGAACTGGACTAGTTGTAGCAAACACTCCAACGAGGAACGATCAGGGTCTTTTTCTCTTAGATTTTTTCGAGTTCTCGTTGAAGACCGAATGGAAAAGTGCGGTCACCAATCAGCTCGAACGGTCCTTTGGATTCTTTTTAGGATTTCGGAGGTCTTGAGGATGTAAATTGACGATGAATGAAGAGAGATTCGGATGTGGCAGGTGTAGATTTGGATGTGCCAGGTTTTGTGTACGTCTGTCACAAAAGTATAGCATTGGTCGACAGAGTGGACATTAACGAACTACCAGATGATCCTGAGACTACACCGAAAATAAGCGGATCGTCTTTCTTGATGGAGTCCCTCTTTCTTAATCGAGTCTCGGCGGGGTTGAAGTTTCTAAACGCGAAGTTAGACTTGTTTAAAAATCGCTAATAAAAACTCTGCAACCGGAGTGAAATTCCACAACATTGAAGCCTATATACACAGGTATACAAAAACTCTGACGCAACGTCCACTTCAGGCCTCAAGCATGCTAATCGATTGTTCTTTCCGTTCTCTCCAATTTGATACGAAGGCGCTTTCATTTCTCTCTTCCCGTGTGTGATCCAACGCTACAGGCGGACAGAGAAGATGTTCAAGTACGCGTGGAACGAGGAGCAAAATCGGCGAAGACAGCCGAGTAAGATCGATGAGTGACAAACACGATCGTGGTCCCTCAACGTCCAAGTTCCTTAAACGAACTGCGGAAAGGACAGCTAGAGAGCGAGAGAGATAGAGAAAAAGTAAAGGAGATCAGCATGAGTGCCTCGAGATTTTTCTTGGGCTCGATGTTTGATGTGTGTTCGTGTGCCGTTCGCGAGCCTTTCCTCTCTCCACTCGGCAAGACGCGCGCGCGATCGAGATGGAGTGAATGAAGGAGAGAGGAGAGTGGCAAATGAAAAAGAAAGAGAGAGAGAGAGAGAGAGATCACAGCGAGTTCCTCAGCCACAAAGTTCCTCTCGTTACATTGCGCAAGAGAGTAATAACAGAGAGCCTGCTCATTGCGACGTGCAGGCTCAGAAAGTGCGGCAGCGTGTGTGAGCCCTCGTCTGGGCGTGTGTCAAAGGGTGACAGCAAGAAAAAAAACGGCCCGATCACACAAGAGGCCTCTCGCAGATGAGAAGAAGCGTCGAGATAAGAGAAAAAGAACGACAGATAGTGTAGGAAGGAACAAGAGGAAGAGGGTGAAGAATAAGAGAGAGAAGCCCCGGTCGTTCGAAGCGCTAGAGGGGAAACGTTTCCCACGATGACGGCGGTGGCAGCCGAAGAGTCTCGCGAAGCACGTTGCCCCAGACATTTGGTCCAATAATAACACTAATTTCGTCTACCGGGGGGGATTCTCTATTGTCCGGCCCCGATGCAGCTCCATGTCTCATTCTCCTTTCTCTCTTTATATCTCCCTCTTGCTCGTTCTTCTGCGTTCTTTGAGGAGCGGATGCAACAGACTCTATAATCCTAAGGGTTATATCAGGCTGGCGTGTATGCGAGGCGAACGTCCTGCTGCCATGGCTAAAGTATTCGCGTAGGGACCGGACGGACAAGACGGAAAGAGGCCTCTTTCAGAGGCAAACGCTAAAAAGGATGAAATATCTCTTGGCGAACTTGGCTATCCGTTCGCAACGCTAGGAAGAACAACCCGATGCATGTAGCACGTGTATCATACGTAATACCATGACGTATAGGCGAGAGTTTTTTTCAATGTATTGGGGACAATGGGCACATTCGCCATATGTCTTGGCAATTGTCGTAAGCCAGGCTATCCGGACCTAATTACTAGTTAAATCCATCATTTGGTATCTCCAAATACTAATAATCCCTCTGTCTCTGACTCTTCCTTCCTCTCTCTCCCTGAAATACCAACGAATTCAGCTCCAACCACCACAGATTCCCCAAGCCTCATCAGGCACAAACCACCCAGAGAACTACAAATGAACGACATCCATCCAAGACGCCAAGGTAGAATAACATCACCAAGTTTCCGATGGAGATACCTTGATCACTGATAATTATCTGCGGATGAGAAAAATTTGCATGACCACTTCCACTGCTGGAATCGCGCCATGTCCTCACATCCCCAAACCCTCGTCAGAGTTTGGAAACTTTCTTGGAACATGATCGCGAAGTTTACGTCTCTGGAAGATGGCTGTTAATTACAGAACTCTCGGTTCTCCCTTGCGCTGTTCACTTGGAATTATCAAGGTCTAGTGCGTGGTGGGTACAGATGGACTGCGTTGTACAATTGCTGCTACTGTAACAATTAGTGGGCGAAGTGATTTCAGTAGCTATTCGCTGTGGAATACAGCAGTCGGTTCTCCATTAGAGGTGGCTTCCTGGAGTTTCCGTCCTCTGTCTCTCCCTCTCTGCCTCTCTCTTTGTCTCGCCCCTCTGTCTTTCTCGCTCACCCTCTTGCGGCACCGAGTAGTATACCGGCAGTTGCGGAATTCACGAGATTCTCATGTGCTGGGTTCACCGGAAGTCATGGTCCCTAATCGCCACAGGACTTTGGACTCCTGGCAATTCTCGCTGTGTTCGCAGCGGACAAGTATACGCATGGCGTCCCGGGGACGCACTTATGCACTCACGTACTCGTATAGTATCGTTGACCGAAACAGCGGAATGCACTCAGCAGAATTCGTGCCATTCTAGGGTACAACTGTTGTAACGTGTAGGTGGTACATCAGAGGGCGCACGGAGACCGAAGACGTTACGCGTCGTTTGGCCCTGGTAGTGGACGTTAAACTCGCCGTTCGTACAATGAACGCGATGTATCGTTGCTGCGGTAGAATTCTCTCCGGTTCTCCCTCCGACAAGCGACTAATTAAACGCCGCATTGCCGATATAACTTGTTTACGTGTCACAGGTGCGCGCGGCAAAGGTGAACGAAAGCACTCCAGCGTGTACCCTGGTGCACTCCAAGTTTTACCATGAGTTCCTATTCTCATGTCCTATTCACAATCCTATTCTCCGTCATTAACGAGAAGGAAAAACACTTTTGTACGCTACGCTCAATTGATCACTGCTTACAAATGTGGATAAAACGATACGTGATCGCCATTTTTTCATCACTAACGGTCATCATTCTGCCAAGTCCAGTCGAAAGTTCCAGTAACGATAAAAGCTAGCTTGGTTGTTGTACAGTTTTGAGATTCCTTAAAATGCACGGACCTGCATCTGATTGCAGTTTTTTCATAAAACCACCATTCGCAGGTGACACTGGCCAAATGTCACCACGTATGAACAGTGGCGGATCAATGAGCTATGATCAGGAACCACCTTTGGATAAATGGACATGTCACAAAATGGATCGTAATCATTATTCTGACACGGCGATCCTAGGACAAGGAATATTGACCTTCCTAATCTGCATGATCAAGTTCTGAGGCTGGAAAAAATGCTCGGTGCAAAACTATACGAGGGTTATTGTGCCACATCGACATTCACCTACTCACCTGTAACGGTTATTCGCATACCGCAATAACGTACTATAACTCATTGCACGCCGTTTATCGTTCCAATCGTACGATAATAAAGCTGTGAATACATTACAGGTATATACCGAGTCCAAAGATCAAGAAGAAACACGAAGTTACTTGAGGGTCGTGGTGGACCACAATGGAAGGACATTACACAGCTGCATCGAGTATAAATACACACACACATATATCCGCAAACAGTATCTTGATTCCTCCTTCACCTCGTCCCTTATCGAGTTGTGCATAATCTCCCGTACGAAACGAATAAACATAATCCTATTACATAAGTCTACCTTCTGCATGTATACGTCCAACGACATTAAAGGTCTTGATATAGATGCACGAATAAATTCTCTTCTCGATCTATGCTTTTCACTTTTGCTCCTCCCTCTATTCGTCATTCCTCACGAAGCCTCAGAGAATAGTATGCACTTTTCATTATCTCGAATCTTCAAACTCTTTGATGTAGTCTTAATAATTACTATATAATGCTTTACATACAACTTCGTGGTCGTTCGATCCTCCACCTTGTTCTGATCCTCTGGAGTTACAACTTCCTCGGTTATGGAGCGTTTTCCACTCGTTTATTATTTAATTTATGTATTTATGTATCGTTGTGCATGTGTGTATGTACGATACTTAGTATTGGCCATGAGCTCCTAAGCGATCCGGAAGATAACCATCCTGATCCGTATGGGAGACATGTGTGCCGCATTGCTCACCAACGGGACGCTGAGGACCGCAGCATGTCCCGATATTCAGCCGCTGATTTCGCTTTGACCAGGCCTCGTAGCTACCGTTTATACATCGTTAGATTATGGCTCGATAGGTGGCCGAATGCTGACGTTGCCGCTACCGCGTTGAACGCGTCCCGGCTTACGATCGGACGATCAGAAACGGGTCAGCAACGTGGAATCATCGTCTATGCATCTTAATCGCACCATACATCTATATAGATGTGTATATACGTGTGTGTGTGCGTGTGTGTGTGTGTGTGTGTGCCTGCATAGAATTTCGATACTAGAAAAACCGGATATGATACCAGAGCACCAGGGAAGCACGCACTTAGTTACACGCTATTCTAAATTGGATAATTTGCTATATTGCCCGAGAGCGCCAATATGCTAATCTTTTGACCGCTTGAGGCAAAACTCGAACAACCATCGGCGAACGTAGCTACGTCTTGAGGGCTTTGATACAATCGGAATAAATAGAACGTTCATTTGGATTAGCTTCTGGCAAATGTTATTGCCGATTTACTTTTGCGTGGGTGTGTGTACATTGAGTTGTGGGAATTTTTTTAAATCAACTTCGAGGCTATGTCAGAAAATTCGAATCCTGTAAGTCAATTAAGAAGGTTGTGCGAGTCATTATTTAGTATTTTAAAAATCTTAGTTACCAAGCGGTTTGCAATGTCGATATGTGATTTTTGGGGAATATATCAATTTATTGATTCCTGAGATTTCATGAGAGCATCCAGTACGATCAGAATTTTATTCTTGGGGTTGCAACGACTCATTTTCCCACCTGTTTTTTTTTTCATTTAATACGTGAACAGTTATCATTACAGACATAATTTAGGAAGCTACGCAAATGGCTTGCACTACCTCTTATAGTTGACCTGTGTGGTCCATTTTGCCTACGATCTTTTCACCACTTACTCATTGCCACAGCACCGAAAAAAAATGTATTTCGTTTGCATCGCCCTACGCTAGAAGGACATAGCTAATTATTGTTGTAATTGTATAAAAGCAAATATCGTTGAAGTTTCCCACCGTAGTTGTCCGTGTTCCGCAAGTCCGCGTCGCCGAGGCACGCTCAACTCGGAAAATATGTCCGTTTGATCGTGACGAGCGAGGGAGCGGGCAAACCAAGAATGAATAGGGCAATGGATCAAGTTCGTTGTCAGTCACGTGAGCCTATCGCGATGGAAGTGATCGTCGTTTCGAATTCTTGGGGTGCGAGATAGGAGTGAGTCCCCCAGGTGCACGGGCACGTTTTCCTACTAATTAAATTAGCCTATCGGCCAAGAAGGACGTGGACGCTCTCGTGTTCGTCAAGGTGCAGCCGGAGTGTTGGAAGTCGGAGGAGGAAGCGAGGACTAATCCAGCCATCAGTTGGCCAATACTCCTACCGATGGGGCTTGCCAGAGCACGGGCTCTGAGGTTGCAAAGCCACTCGGGTTTAACGACCTCATCTTCATCAGTCCTCGGGACGTACGAGAGCACACCCGCTCGCCTATTCCCATGGGTAACTTGCTTCGTCACAAACGTTCTCATTAGGATAAAAGAGCAGAGCTCCTTGATGCGAGCGCCATGACACGGCGCGAGTTTGTTCGAACCACACTCCACTCATTGGGAAATGCGGCCAATGCTCTCCTAACGTCATGTCAAATGCATTTGACGTCTGTCTCTCTCGCTCCGCCTTCGATACCCCAGACATCCTGTCTCTTTCCCAGCCCTTTGACATCGACTTCGGAGGACTGCTCGCTTTGCCCCTCAAGTCCGCCTACCTGCCATACACTCACTCTCTCTTGCCTTTACGGATGTTGATTGTGATGCATCCGCTCATGGCTCTCCGGCTAGAGCTCGACGCGAGTGTAAGAAACATCACTGCAGCAAGACGTTGTACCCTGAAGCCATCAACATTCGAATGGACAGCAACACTCAAGAGGCCTTTCACGTTTGATTATGTACGGGAGATTAAATCTTAAGCAAAAAGAGTCGAAATTGGAAAGCCTCAAAGATATGTCCTAGATCTTAAGTAAAAGTGGCCGCAATTTGACATCTCTAAAGATACGTCCCAGATGAGGAGTTAAACAAACCGTAGGGTGGCATTATGAGCAGACCAAGCCTGAAAGTTACAGTTAGGAGTGTTTTTTTTGTTTCGTCTGTGTCTATCAATAGTTAAATGTATTGGAACAAAACTCGTGAGTCGCCCTCTGAGACTGCTGCAGTTGTGGAGCCTCTCAACTAGCCACCGCCATACGGTTTGGCGAAAATGTGTGGCAGACATCGGGAAAATAAGGAAAATTTCAGCAGCTTACAATTAATCGCACTACAATTACAGAGTGAATGAGTGCAATATTTGTCATAAGTTTCTTTTATACAAAAATTATTCACCCGAGAAATTGACAATGTGTTGTACCATTGCTTAATTGTGATTTCTGCACAGTTCATCTAAGAGTAAAGCGATGTTCCATGAGAGTGCATCCAAAGCGACAGCAACTTAAAAGTGTTATAGTCATTTAGCGTACTGATGGACTGATCCTCCGTATATGGGCTTAGTCCAAAATGCGTCCAATTGTTATCGTCATGGTGCCATCTCTATGAGACTCTCATACGTCCTGCTCAAACCTAGCTGCAGCCATGGAACGATCATTTCGTTTCCGGCAAAAGGGAATTTTGAAATACACTTTTCTTTTTAATACCAGATTTCGCATTTTTTCTCTCTGTTCAGCCGCTACGAGTGACTCGATGCAGCAACAAAGTATTTCGAAGATAAACGGTCAATCCCTTTCGCGAGAAGAGCCGAGCCCACGGACATTAGTGCACTTCCGAATAATGCACCAGCCGCAAAAGTACGCAGCACGGGAAGGTCGCTTCCCAGTAATAATTAAGGGGTTAAGCAAAGCTCGGGACGAAATGTATAAAAAAATTACGTTTCTCATTTCTGCAAAAGGCTCGATGTATCGTGTATGCATATAAGATGCAGTGGGAGATCAGCGATGCATGCACATGCGGCTAAGTGCAATAACTCGCCGGACGCCCGGAGCGGCTAATCGAAAGGATTGTTTCCAGGAAGGCTTCGTGTTGATAATTGCAATGTTGAACTGCGGGGATGAGACCGGCCGGAAGGCACAGGAGGGATAGGGCAGAACGAATCATTCGAAAAGAACTGTAATCTCAGTAATAAGACAAAAACTGTCGTGCAATGAAAGCAATCGTCACACGTACGATTTAATACCTCGTTGGTCGTTCTATTATTTACCTTCTCTTTGATTTGCGAAGAAACGAAGGCAAGACGAAAGAAAGGGAGGAAAAAAGATGATTGAACTTCCTCACGATCTCATTGGGAAGAGGAGATAGATGGGGGAAACCAGAGTCTGACTAACAATCAAGATACTATTTTTATCAGGATTGTAAAATTGTAGTGTCTGTCTGCATACTCATTTTCCAGGCTGTACAAGCTGCTAGGCTTAAAATACGATTCCGAGGCAATATCTGTCGATTTTGGAAATGTTGCCTATACGTTTGAGGGCAGCTGACCTGGGAAGGCCAGCTTATCTCCTGAACTAAGCTGGAGATGAACACTTCCAGAACATCCCAGCACTTCGTTTGATCTCGACCTGACACGTGCATTCTGAAACCATGGGATTTGTTGTTTTGGAAAGGCACTGGAGCGTCTTCAACATTCATAGCTCTTCAGATATACCCATTGTAAAATAGCTTCATCGGCTGCAATCATTATCCGACACAATTTTCAACGTCATTTTTCTGGTACCCTAATTATGAGCATGTATTAAACTACATACAAAACGTACTTTTCAAAATCTACAGAAAGATAATCAACATTACGAATACACAGTCTTTCGAACAGCCTCCCACGAATCGAATTTCCAAATCGCATCGACCGGGTCATCACGGGGACAAGGATACCCGAAGAAAAGGTTGTTCCGAAAATGAGACCTTCCTATATGGAGGAAGTAAAAGCGAACGGGGTGTCGATTATCGGTGTTCGCGGATGCCGTGCCGAAGAGTTCTTTCACCGGCAATGCGGGGCCGGAAGTAGCCTTGTAAGGAAAACTGGACTCCCCCTACCGAACGTTCCCTCCGCCCGAATATAATGCTTTATGTCGTCTACACGGTATACACACGGGCCATATTAGGCCGTGCACCGAGCGTACGTGCTTGGATTCTGATGCTGCCGAGTCAGCCTGTTAGGTACGAGAAACACGGGTACATACAAGTTTGGTTTCACGCTCACGCTCATTGCATCTCTCGGATATGTTATGCAGGCTTCGTCCAAAGTGGCCTCCTTAAGGAGAAGATACGGGCGTCGGGTAGACACGCGTTGTTACAGCCGTTTTACTCGTGCCACACGTATTACTCAAGGTATCAGAGGGGTCTAGAAATATGATATGCTGGACCCGAAGAAATGAATAAGCCGAGGAACGTACCCGTACCTAATAAACTCCACGTTATTGCTTCTCCAAGCGGCAAAACATGTGTTGTCATGCCGCGAATATTCATCATGCAACCTGACGAAAAACGAACGTGGAAAAATTTCAACGCTAATTGTTTCGGTGAAGAAAATCACACCGGTATCATAAAATTGCAGCATCTGACTGCGTGTTCATTTTTTTGGAGAATGGAATCAATTTGCTAGGGTTGGAATGCAATACTGGAAAAATATCTCTCATTTGAAAAGATTATCTCAGCCATTCTGTTGATCCAAGCAAACATTACTTGGAAACAGCTGAAGGTTTTTCCCCGAAACTTTAGTAAGGGAAAACGGATGCTTCCAGAATTTGACTGCACTTGGTTTCACCTGGATGCGTCAAGTAGAACCTGTGAAAATGTGATCGATCTGTCACCCTCAGGAAGCTCCAAAAACGTAGATGCAAATCTAGCTCAGAATACTAATGCAAAACAAACTCATCCTCAACCCGATCACATGTTGATTAGCCTCCCATCTATGATCAGCCTTCAAAAAACGGAAAGCAACGTTTATTTTTCAACTCAGGAAGCAACACTGGAGAGCCAGATCTGGAAGACTTGGTTTACAGAGGAGCGTGGCAAAAAATTGTACGTACACCAGTGCTTTGGAGTCGAACATATCCGTTTGTTCATCAAGCCAAGCAGATAAGTGCAGTAGGTGTTCCAACGAAGGCTCGTAGCCAGTGAAGAGTTCGTATGCCCATGGATGCATAATGAGGCGTTGATGTAAGTGCCACAGTGACTGTACGAGGGATAAATTGCTGTCCATTCGATCAAAACGATGACGAGATACGATTATAGCCGTGAGATAATGAGACACGAATATGTACTTTCGCAGTCACGTCGAAGCGACAACATGGAAACTTTGTGTCCAGATGTGCGAGATACAGTGAACGAACTGCGACGCGAGCCTGCCGCGCGATAGATCGATGACTTCATCAAGAGGCAGGGCTGCGTCATTTGCGCATCTATCGCTGATCCATCCCGATACATAGACCAGGTGCACGTTTGCTTCCAACGACGCGACAAACATCGCGATCCTCTGACTTGCCTCTCGCTGCATTTTATTCTATCCTTCATTGATTCTTGTCGTCGGTTTGAAGACTTACATGACTGCGGAACGAACGAATTTACGATGTGTGTCTTCCAATGTGGTCGTTTGTACGTGTTACCAGTTGCATTGTATTACGGCGAGACACGTGGCTTCTTGACCAATCGACTTCTTTGGTCCCTCTTTTGTTCTCATTGTTTCATTGGACTTTCCAACCCTTCGTCTTTTGCCGTCCAATGTCTATGGACGATATTCCTGGATGGAAAGTCCTTGAGCTTCTCCTTCACAAAACCAAACGGGAGATCTTTTTGAAACTTTTCATGGTAGTTCCATATACCGGAGAGCCTGGATCTATTTTTTTCTCAACGAAGACAACGGGTCATAGAAAAGTTGTGAGAATCCTCAATGAGGCATTTTGTTCTGTTGATCATATCCTTGAACAACGTAGATGAGCTTCAGTTGAAGGCCTTAGACTGATGTTAAATGGGATGACATACGGATTTTAGAAAATCACGAACACGTATACGTACCAAGGAAGCCAATAGCCAAAACTCTTTTTGCCTTGTATCTAGCCGTCATCACCGGTCCAATACCACTGCACTTGTTTCGGGGTCATGATTAAATCGATCTTTCGAAATAAGAAGACACAATCAGCGACTCCAAAGTATCAAAAGCTGTAAACGTGTGACATTCCGAGATCTTTCTTCTCTAATGGACAGCTGTTCTTGACATATGAAGAAACATCTGACAGGATGTTGAAGATCTGATAACATGGCAATCCTGGCCAAAGCCACTATCCCGCAGCGAACCTCCACATCGTTTGCATTAAAACTACTACGAGCACGGTTGCTAACCTTAAGGGAGTTTCATTACGAAAATGTTCAAAAACTCTTATATGCATATTGAAAATGATCAACTTTCGACCGACGATACCCAACAGCTCTTCCACTCCACCAAACGCAGCATCAAAAAAAAAGGCGACAATCCTCTCGCGAATACCTTCACGGTATCGCGACTTTATCCAAGCCGCGTGTTATGCAATACGCGTTGGCAGTAAACTTCTTAAGGCCGCCAGCATGCATTCACCGGCTTAGGTTGAGCACGAAGTGCAATCGTTTCTGCATCTAAGAAAAATCTATAACAATATATGGGATAGACGTAGAGTTTCGATACGTGCATTCTTGTCCGCGCGGTTGCTCGAGTAGTTCTTCAACATTTTTAGTTAATGACAGGCGCAGTCGTGAAGATTTTGCTCGGGGCTCCTCGGGGGCCTTAGTGCGCGCGAGGGAACTTGAGGCAACGTACGCGCGCGCGCGCGCGACGATAACGGTAACGATCGTAAATCTCTCGTCGGTCGCCGAGAGCGGGCGTTCGCCGGTAGGCACACCATCGCGGGTGTATAGCGGCAAAAGCAACAGCAGCTAGCATCAACCGCTCTATCCCTTTGGTCTGGCATCTACGTGAGCTGGCGCGAGCTCGCGAGCATAAATCCGTTCTGGCATAAATCAAATCCGGCCCGTGCAGAAAACAGCGAAAGGGAGACGGAGTGAAGCTGGCAAAAGGTTGAAGACAGTATACGAAATGGGAGTCGAAAGTGAGTCGGCAATGCGTGAGCGTGCACTGCCCACCGACCCATTGTCACATTCAACCAGCAAAAAGAAGATAATACAGAACGTAGAAAGAGAGGGGAATCATCATTTTTTTTTTCATCGTTTCATCAGTATTTCATACCGCGAAATATAATATACTCGGCGCAAGAGCTGAGATTTAACATTTAGAGAATCGTGCGCGAGACTTCTGCAAGTGCGAGCGATTCTTCGAGTCAATGAGCTACGCCAACCGTGGAGGAGACTAGCGGTAAATGCTCTTGTACCATCGAGTCCTTCGCATAACTCTGTGATCATCGGATGAGGACGGTGATGGATCTCTTGGGCAATAATGGCTCACGTCGGGGAGTCACGCTTCGTTACCATTATCTCGCCTGTTGGGCTTACTGCGGACTTGGCTGCTTCGAAGGACGTGTCCAACCAACCAACAAAACTGACCGCCCTTAATGCCCAACGAAAACGACGAAAAAATGCATCGAGGGCGACGATCTCGACATTCCTCAAGGGGTAATACCTTTTTCGTTTGGGTTATGATACAGGAGGTTTGTCAGGAACGTTGCTACTTTTAAAGATTGTGAAGAAGACATGAGCATGAAGGGGCTTATAAAGGTTGTCATCAATTTTGCTATTATTGGAGTTTGTAAAGCTACATTATAAGAATTATAATTTTCAGAGCTCGTGACGGTTTATCATAAACATTGCCATTTTTAATATTATAAATAATGATAACTTAATAATAAATAAACAAATAAATATTATTATAATAAATAGCCAACTGTGAGCACTGACTGTGAAAAAAACAGCCCAATTTGAAAGCTTCTCCGAAGTAATCAAGTTTCAGTTGCGATATAAAAATTACATATGTAACCAGCAGGCTACTGAGCCCCACTTTCATTCATAGTCCGACAGGCTCTCGACTACTTTTTCTTCTCTGGGTCGCGCAATGTTTTTTTTTTTTTTCATTTTTGTTACGACGTGATTGAAAAATCACCGAACGATTACGATGACAGCGAAAACGCAAAGTGCGGCCGAGCCTGGCATACAAGTTGAACGTTAATCGACACTTGACAAATAAAGAACGATCAACGAATAAGTTGCTAATGAGCAGTCATTCACAACTGTTGACGAAGAGACTAAGAGATATTGTTTACTGCTCTCGACGAAAGTGTATTTCCGAAACGTCGGTTAGTAAAGTTGTGACCGCGTGATATTCAAATGCGAAAGAAAGAAAAAAAATGAAAATTCACTCAAAGTGCCTCGCGAGTACGAAAAGTATCGAAGCAGGATTGCGGAGCCCGGAGATTTCTGAGTTGGGTAAATTTGTACGAGCGAGAGGCGCAGCCGAGACTTTTTGATGCGAAATCGTCACGTCGGAATCCGATCCAGCCCATTAATTATACAAGAGGGTTAGCCTCGCGAGCTCCGCAACGCGAGACTAGAGAGAAAGAGAGAGAGGGAGAGGGAGAGGATTTTCTACGCGAAGACGAGTTGGCGAGAAGTCGAGAGAGGGTCCTCGAGATATTTGGCTCCGCGGCTGGATGGGGCACACGTAACGACGTCGTTGAAGGTGTGTATACACATAAATTAGCGGAGGTGGCTCGCAACGAGCTTGAGCAGCAGCAGTGAGAGCATGGACGTGTCGTGGTTGCAGTAAGTGGTATATAAGAGAGGCGGACGTGGGAAGGCGACTGACGTGGTCGGGTATTGCAAGCTCGGCGCGAGACACTCGACTTTCGTCATGACACTCGACGTATATTGCCCGGAAGCATCCGCGCGAATTCCTGTATAAGCACGTACAATAACAAGTGCGAGTCTAGCCACATCGACTCGCGTTGTCGCTCAATCATATCAGGAGATAACGCCCGGATCTATTAAACTCACAATTTATTTCCCCTCAATCCCCAAGACAATTGGAGTAACGCTTATTTTGAATCTACGGCGAACCAGGAGCCCCAAATAACATTAAAATAAATAAAGAAAAGTATCAAGTATGTGCGAAATTTACGACTGTAGTGGACGCGCGGTTGCGTCGATCTCCGATCATCGCTCGGTATGCCGGCGCGCCGCCCGACTACTGAGCAGCTCAGTAGTCAGTCGGCCGACTGGCTTACGGGTCGACGACGGAGCGGCCGGCAGTTTTCCTGCGCTTTTGGCGATCAGACTGAAATATGGTGACGCTAAAACTCGGCAAAATATAGCGACCAATGTCGGCCTGGGTTTTCAACAGTTTCCTTGTGCCCTCGTACAAATGGGGCCGTGGGCAACACTCTAAATGGTCTCTCAGGCATTGGAAGAGGTGAAGCCACAATCTGTCGGGTAGACGAGTAAAAAAGCTGGGTTCGTAAAAGTCCTAAACGGTATCCGACAAAAATGCAAATAGTCATTTTAAAAAATCAATATCAAACTAAAGTGGTGACGTGAATTTATATTAAAAATTCCATTCCCCAGGTAGGTGATCGAAATCGTCACTAAAGTACGCGGATTGTGCAGGCCGGGAATATTTACGTCAAAGCGCAACTCCTCTCAATATAGCGATTTAAAAAAATCCGCGACAGCCGTGCAATCTTCCCATTCAATTAAGTAATATTTTTCTCTCAGGTCTCGTGTCCATATAATTATTTCCCCCGCTGAAAATCCCCACTTCCTTTGCTAATTGCTCCGGTAAATTCGATAATCCAGTCCACAGGTCTTATTCCTCCGAGTCTGTTTCGAAAGTCTCAGGAGTGTTCTTGGATTATTTATAATGTTGTAACTATAAAATAAGTTACGTTGTGATAATTGCATTCAGAAAGCACTTGGCTACTTGGAACAGCGGGCACTATCGATGGCATTATAAATTTTGATTTCTTCATTTTTCTATCACGCTATGTTCTTGCTCGAAGGAACTATCCACGGGTCAGTTTATGAACGCGGTCAGAGGATATCCTGGGCGATTGATTTCCGGTGAAATGGCAGCAAGAATAACACATGGCGATCACACATTATTTCTCTCTTTCTTTTTCTCTCTCCTTTTATATATATAGAGATATGTGCCTATATATATAGGCACATATCAAAGGATAATATAAAGCTGTCCAAGTACTCTCGTTCATTCGATATTTTACCATGCCCTATATACTTACATGAAAATATACAGTACATGCAGAGTACATACGACATACCATAATGCAATCTGGGCGCCGCACTAATTAGCGATTTACCATGACCAGCAACCAGGGGAATTCCCGTTATCTGGCAACTGCAGCCAGCAGCGAGAGTCCACGCCCCCTGCAGGCTGCACTTGTGTGCTGGTCATGCCGCGAATTAAACCGGGAATCAGTGCACGTTGATTAGAAGGTTGATGAGACCACAGAATCGGCACCGTTACGCAAAGCGTATCGACTTTCGGGTTCAATTTTTTTCGATTTGTATTCCCTTTTTTACATCACGGTCCCTTTGCACGGTGCTCCGGTGATGCGGACCAAAGTCCATGGGAAATTGCGGCAATTGGCGAAATTGTTTATTGTCGAGCGGTGCTTGGACTGAGGGGTGAAGGGTTCAGGTTAAGCAACGGGGTGATAGGGAATTGGTGGATGAACGAAAATGACAATATTGGGTCATTATTATTTCTTAATTTTCTTGAAGTTAATTAAGAAATTAAATTAAAATTTTTGTTTAATTCTAATTAAATTATATTTGTTAAATTAAAAATTTAATTGAAATTTTCTTTAAGTTAATTAAGAAATAATTGGCTTATCATTATTTCTTAATTTTCTTAACTTTCCTAATTATTTCTTAACATGTATCCGGAGATTTCGTAAGGGAAATTTTTTATTGATTTTTGGAGGTTTTTAAAAATAATGGTCGCGATATTGCTGACTCGTTTTTTAAAGGTCTCTTTGTGAATAAAATTTTGACTGTTGCTCGTTTATTTCACTATCGAAAAAAACAAAAGATATCGAGAGGAATATTCTCATATTATTTTTTTGTTAACTCCCGTTTGTTGGTAATATTCTTAATATTATTCTTCCGCTATTTTGCAATTCTTCTTGTTAATATATTCGATATTGCTTTTTAATCTTAATAGCGAGAATAAAATTCCCGATAATACTCTTTTTAAACTTATCTATGTTGATAATATTCTCGATATTGCTCGTTCGTTATTTTTTTAACTTTCTTATACGTTAATAAAACTCTGTTGCTATGTTATCTCAGTATCCAGAAGGAGACATTACTTTTTTAAACTTTGTTTTGCTTGTAATGTTCTTAATATTGCCCTTTCGTTACTTTTAACTCCCTTTGTTAATATCGTCAAAATTGCTCTTTGATTTCAACAGCGAGAATAATATTCCCGAAAATGCTCTTTCTGAACTTTTCTTCGTTGATAATTAGCTCGATATTGCGCGTTCGTTTTTTTCTTTTAATGTCCGATTATGACAAAATTCTGACTTGCTCTTTTATTCCAATATAGAGAAAAATATTCCCATATTACTTTTTTAACTCTCTTTTGTTTTTCACATTCTCAATATTGGCCTTCTGTTATTTTTCTGTTACATTACCAGCCCCTTTTTTATTGATTTTTTTAAATTGCAATTACACCGGACGCGTTGAAAAAAGAGTCCCGCTCGTTTATTTGGCCCTTGATCATTTCGAACTCCAATTTGAGGTATCGAGGCTCGGGCATTGAGCTGTCAAGTGCCCGAGCAAATGTGACAGCTCGCAGAACATCAGTGAGGTAACACCAGTAGTAAACGAGCCTGATATTTAGCCTCAAAAGTATAGCCTTCTCGCCGAACTATCAACAGTCAAGAATTAATATCTCGTCGCTGTTTCGGTATCGGTCGCGCGTTACTGCACCAACCTGCACGCATAAATCGCCGTTATCCCCTCGTACGATCGTACATAAAATTCATTACGGACTCGTATAATTAATCCGTACAAAAATGAAAAACAAAAAGTACAAGCCTTCGAGAAATAGCTCTTATCTCGAGCGTTTCGAGGCTCGCTCGCAAATAAATCGATATTTATAATTAATAATTACGAGTCCGGCAAAAAGTTGTGCAATGTTTGCTCCGTGGTTGGGCGCTTCGTATCGATTAATTTCCCTCGGCTCGATGAACGATTGAATCAGCACGGCCGTTCGTACATCATAGGTCAGGAGTTCGTGGATTATCGATAACAATTAACCGCAAATAAGTACCGTACCTTGCCTCCTACCGCGCAAACGTTCCCGCAAATACACAAATAAACGATAAAAACGAAGAAGAAAAAAATTATTAAACAAAAAAACAAATAAATCGATGATGAAGCAAAATAAGGGGAGAAAAAGGAAAATTACGGAAAAGAGGTTTCGCCTGATTGGGGGCGCGCGCGGGAGGATTTGTACGCACGACTCGGCGAAGCCTGTAATCTGTGGTTAACGCTAATAGAATACCGCTTATGAATTACGACGGGATAGCACACCGGCCAACCCGTAATTATTGACAGATCTCGAGCTTCGATATATAGCTCATGTTGCACGCGGCCGATACACACGTACACACATCGCCAGCGTACCCTTCCTCGAGTGTGCGTGCGCGCGCGCACCTCCGCGAGAATAAGCGGTAAATATCAAGAACGATTTATTCCGTGCGAAGAAGTTTGCGCAATCGTTACTTAAGCGCATATATCAAGCCGGCTAACCGAGTGTACGCTCCGAAGCAGGGGATGATCGAAGGAGAATTGTGGGCTATTGTTCATAGTCACGCATAAAAGAGAACAGCCGCGAAATTATCACGAGAGCGTCTATTGCGCTCTTGATAAAGTCGAGCCCTTTGTACCGCAATGGATTCTCTTCCGAGGTACATATAGGGTGCCTCAAAATGACCGGACATTTTAGTTTATTGATAAAACGTATTATTTATTCGAAAAGTGCGAATGTCCGTCTGTGCCATTTATCGGATGTCGTGTTCCACACGTGACCTCCATGTTTGTACCTTATATTAAAATCAAAATATTCCTACTTTTCAAATAAATACAGTCCAGCCCCCAATAAGAACGCGAAAGCCCCCAAGGGGAAGAGTTTTTTAGAGTACCCCCACCAAGCGCGTTTCGCGCTCGCTGACTCGCTGTATCTTATTTCTTTTTGGCATGCGAGGTTCTGAACAAGACGTTCTCTGTCGCATTTGTTCTACTTAATGAATAGTTTTTTTTCAATATTATTCATACATATTAGTAATTGAATAATAGGGGATGATCACCAACGATATAAGATGACACAGAAGAAACGAAAAATAGACTGTTGTTTATGAAAAATAGTTGTTGTAAACCCAAACAAAGTCTGTACCGCAATGTAGTACTAATTCTACCGAAAAAGAAGACATTGAAACACTCCATTTCTCTGAGACTTCATATTCGATGGAGGAATTCGGCTCCCTTGAAAATATTCCACCTCCACTTGAATGCCCCATGGATCAAGTTGACTCAACACAACGAAAATAATTTTAATTATTTATCTGAATCTTTGGCTATTTTGTACGAAAATCATCAAATATACAGACATTACTTGTTATAAATGGAAATAAAATTTGTATAATTGGCTCGAAAAATGCACGCGTTCGATTAACAAAAAGTGTTGATGTCGTATTGTATAGCAATATTACTTCATAGTATAAGGAGAATGGTTTAAAACGAAAATGTGCGTTACACTATTTATCTCATTTTACTCTTCAAAGCTCTCCTAGGCTGGGAGTTCTTATTCAGAGACCCGCACGCGAAATGACTCGAGCTCGGGGTTCGAGTCGGAGTGGGGAAAGCGCTCGAGCGAGAAAAAGGGGAAGCGTTCTTATTGCCGGCGTTCTTATTGGGAGGTCCGACTGTAATACGTTTTATTAATGAATTTAAAAGTCAGGTTAATTTGTGACACCCTTCGTTTCACGCTCGTTTAATCGAAGTATGATGAATACGAGATGCGAATATCGTATCGCGAAGAGAAACCACAATGTTTTGCATTGTTTCTCCTTCCAATCTTCCTTCGTGTGCCCTTTTCGACCTTTAATCCTATTCTTCAGTTTCTGAGGGGCCCGGAGCGTGGCCCATAGTCATGCTTTCCTGATGCAATAACGGATCGCAGTTGCAAGAGGGCACAGGGAAACTGGGTAGCTATCCTTCATTTTAAAAAATACCACGTAACAGACAAACGTAGAAATAAAACATACCTTAAGTCTCAAAAATGGTGAAGCAGTCTTTCTTTGAAAAAAATTATGAAAATCAGCAATTTTCCCTCGCCTAAAGTTATCTCCCCCCTTAATAAACCATTTCACGACCTTAAAGTTTGCTTCGTTGCAAAGAAAATTGGTTTTTTTTTAATTGCGCCAATTTTATATCGTCACTCTGGGCAGTGGATATTACGCAACTCGTTGACGTATTTTTATTAGAGATTTACGACCCCAATTTGCGCAAGATAAACGAATGTTACATTCCAGCGATGCGAACTTTAAGGGCGGGGTAAAGTATTAAAATTTTTTCTTCCATTTAAAATTTTTTTTTTTAATGAATGCACAATATATCAAGAATATTGTGTTAAAATTTCAAGTCGATCGGAGTAAAATTGACGAAGTTATGAGTATTTGAGCGTCTATTGCTCCATGCCGGGTTTTATACCTGGGCGGACTTTGTTCTCACGAATGGGCCCGACAAGTTGACGATTTGCGAATTAGTAGAGCAGAGGAGCAAGCGGCGCACGACAGTAAAGAAGAACGAGTTTTGCGTAGACAAACGCAAAAAGATGCTCTCGATCATCTTGATGGAAGCCTTTTGCTCTACGGACCTGGCATCGACGACTTTGAGTGAGTATAAGAAAATTATCGAGTTTTATTTTGAATTTCTAAAAATTCAAAGATAATTGAAAAATCTAAAAAAAATTCATACGTATTCAAAAAAATGAACGAATCACGAAAAAAAATTGGGTTGCAGGGAAATTTGTTGACTAATTTTTTTTTTCATTTTGCTAATAACATTTTGGAATTATTATTATGCAAAATTAATCTTTTGAGTACCTTTAATATGCATTAATTTTCTCAGATTTTTATGCAATCGAGAAGTGTTCTCAAACTTATGTGCAATGAGCGCTAAGCGACCAACCTCTTCTGCGTTTTTCAAACAGTTTTTCTGAGACTTGTCATATTTGAAGTCCGTGTGCACGATAACTCAAAATCTACTGGACCAATCCCTTTGAACTTTTGCACAGTACTTCTTCACATAATTCACCAGGTATTGTCGAGAGCTTTTTTGTTTTTTTTTATAATTACTAATTGTTCAACAACCAATTAGCCGATTTTTTTAGCGAAAATCGGGCTTTTGGCTCACAAGTGCTACGAAAAATCGAAAAACAAAAAAATCCTCTCGTCATCACCTCGAGAAACATCTCCTTTAACAAATGCATTTTGATTTTTTTGTTTCAGATGATTCTGTTGCGAGTTATGGTGCACACCGCAAACCAACTTTTTTTCGAGGCGCCTCCGGGGTTTAATTTTCACTCGCTCAATTTTGAATATTTTGCAATGCAAATTTAGGAGAATGTTGTTCAAATGTAACTTTATTATATGTAAATTTTTCAATAAACGAACACTATTCGTTACGCCAAAAAAAAATCTTAAAAACATGCCTTTTTTTCGCCGAATTAACTTTACCCCGCACTTAACGTCATACAATTTCGTCTATTCTATCCTTTTCCTTAGATTCTACTTGTGTCATAACAACTGATCAAGTTTGTGTCCGAACCCGCAATAATGTAGGATTCCGTGGCTCCGAAAAAAGCTCGCGAATTAATCTGCCGTTCGTTAAATATCGTTTTTAATGTAGCCCCTCGCCTTCGGTATCTCGTAAAACTACGTAATTTTTTGTGACACGGTCGTTGTCAGGTTCACGGTTGTGCTTTGGGACTTCACACTGTGGCTCCGGTGGCGTGGAGCAGAGAGAGAGAGAGAGAGAGAGAGAGAGAGAGAGAGAGAGAGAGAGAGAGAGAGAGAGAGAGAGAGAGAGAGAGAGAGACAGAAGGAAAAAAAGAAGATAGTGGTAAAAATTGACGAACGTTGCAGAGAGAACGTCGCTCAAAGCTCGCACTCGCAAGAGACGAGGTGTACTTCACTTAAAAATCTCCCGCCCTCTGCTACTTTTTGTACCGTTCTCTTTTCCTCTCTCTCTCTCGCTCTCTCTCTCTCTTTCTCTCTCTCTCTCTCTCTCTCTCTCTCTCTCTCTCTCTCTCTCTCTCTCTCTCTCTCTCTCTCTCTCTCCCTCTCCCTCTCTCTCTCTCTCTCTCTCTCTCTCTCTCTCTCTCTCTGTCTCTCTCTCTTCTCTTTCTCTCTTTGCTCCTTTTTTCTCTCTTCCTCGCCCTCCTCCGCCCCCTCTCTCTCTCACCCTCTCTCTCTTGCCACGTTCACAAATCCACTTACATAGCCACACGAACACTCCTTTTGTGTCTGACAGGCCACGAGAGAGGCGTCGAGATCTCGCGCAAAGACTACTCGTCGAGGCGGCAGTGTCGAACGGGCGTTTTACGACTCGTTCGTCACTGCGCTTTCGGTCTTCCGGGCGAGGGCCGCGAAGAGCCGGACAAGAGAGGGAACGTCGATTCCTCAGATCCCTGTCGATTCTTTCGCGGAGGAACAGCCCCGTATTCTCTTAATGATACATCTTTATTACCTGTGGCGAACCTCGCCGCACTCTCGACGTCTTGTACATATACCGGACGAAAAGTTCCCTCGCTGCGCCCCCGTGCCTCGGCCCCGCCAGCCTCGCCCTTGCAGCCGATCGCTTGCACGATGCCTCACCGCCGTTGCGTACTAAATTTTTACGTTTCAATTATACAGGCGGGACCTGTGGCTCCGAGAGCCTCCCGGCTATTCTCCATAACTTCTGGCTATGGAAAGAGAGAGAGAGAGAGAGAGAAACAGCCTCATAGCTCGTGGTTACTCAAAGATATTCAAAAAAATCCTGAAACTGACTTCGAGTCTTCTCTACCGAATGTACGTTGCATCGTTGAAAATCATACCAACTATGACTGCTCGAGAAAAAATCTTGTATTTTTTTTTTATTTCCTATCGCAAACCTTTATCCCGTTTTATGGGCTAATCTTTCCAAAATACCCTCGGAGGGGAGGAAAGTTGCTTTCACTTAATATGGTTTGTCAATAAATAAATAACATCTATATGACGCATTGTTGTGTACTTTTACATACCTTTATTCACTTAATTATGTCATTCATAAATGAATAATAATGCATCAAATTATTCTAGGCATGCATGTAATAAATAAAGAAATTACTATGTATTTTTACATTTACATTAGGAATTCCATTAGGATTGTTACATTGTGGAATTTTCCTTCGCTTGAAATGATTTGCAAATAAGTAGTATCGATATTATACATTATTACGTATTTTTGCATATTTTTATTCACGTGTAATTCATAAATAAATAATGATGCATGAAATTATTTTAGGCATGCATATAATAAATAAATTATACAAATGTGCAACAGGATTATAAATAGTTGCTATATACAATATACATGTCGATATACATCATTGTATAATCCAGACATAAATAATACCAATGTATAATAATAATAATGACAAACGTGTGTATCGTTAGTCAACAGTATGCGAATTAGCTATAAATAGTCACGCTGCATAAGTGGATTATTGCTTACCTAATGATTAAATAGTCAGAACTTATAAATAAATGATAAGGCAGAAAATATTTATTTTCATAAGTATACATAATAAATAATATATACGCATGATAATAATAGTAATATGTATAATGGTAATGATACGACTTACTATGCTGACGCGTGTACATATAAACTATTTATACATAGTTGTTTTATTTACAAAAAAATACTGACAATATGCAAGATTACGATAAATACATAAATCGAAAGTTGGAACTGTGGTACACTTAGCCCAAAACGTGTTTGCCCTGCAACGAAGTTATATCACTTATTCATGGATAATTAAGTCAGCATGGATTAGGGTTGCTTCTAACGTTCTCCGACGTTAACAGAGTGCTGTCATTCCGAAACGAGCACTTAATTTACGACTGGTAAGAGCTCGTACCGTTTTCTTTAGAAATGAGCCGCAATAAGACCGAAATAACGAAAAAAAAGACTCACAGTTCTAGCAATTTAACATATGCAAACGATGGGTAGACGTTCTTGAAGCGTCAATTAGTCGAATAGAAAGCCTAACTGAATTCTAAAGGCCCTGATTAGCTCACTATCCGTCAAGGATTCAAAGGATCCAATTTTTTTCTCCCGAGTACACGCACACGAGTACAGTCGTTCCCGAGGCCAGCGATGAACAATTTTCGTCCACGAACCCTGAAGACTCACACGCATATACGAGGATGAATCAAAACGTTCTTGGAACCACTATTAAAGTATTAAAAAATTCAAACAACCATATTTTATTTTTCTACATAATCTCCTAATTCTATACATTTAAAATACCGCCTTTCCAAGTTTTTCATTCCTTCCTAAAGAAAAGATTTTCTGGACTCAAAAACTCTTCTACGGCAGCCATAACCGCGTCATCATCATTAAATATCTTCCCCCGGACGTGCTCCATTGATTTTGGGAATAAGTGAAAATCACGGAGGGCTGAGTCCGGAGGTATGGTGGATGGTCAAAGATTTCGAAGCCAGCAGCTGTTTTTCAGGCACAGGTATTTTATCACTACAGGTAACTCAGTTTTTTTCATATTTGAGTATTTTTGACAACTGCCCGAGTCGAAATTTAGACCCTCCTTTGAATGCTCGAGAACCTATTTCCTTTGTAACGCACAGACCGCCGCCCTCCTTTGACTCCCCTTGAACCTATATGGAGAAATTTGCACCGTTGGCGACCCTCCATTAGCCCTACTGAACCTTCTATTCAACCTCCTGAGCCTCCTTTAGGCCTATGGCTCTGCGAGCCACCGGTGAAAGGAGTCAAAGGAGAGTTAGTAGGGCGAAAGGAGGTTTAAAAGAGGGTCTGTAGGTTTGCGTAAGCATTAAATCAGGCTCACTAGGGTTTAAAGGAGGTTTAGATGAACCTACTAAACCTCCTTTGAGTGAAAAAGTCCAATTTCTGCCACTTTTGGAGGTTCAGTAGGTTCTGATATACATGTTTTTGAGATTTCCATTTGAACCTCCATTGAATGACAAATTGGGATCGAAAGGAGGTTTAAAGGAGGGTCTAAATTTCGACTCGGGTGTTGGCACAAAATAATTGATAACTCAAAAACAGTAGGATCTGATCGACCGAATCTTGGAATAAATATTGTGTCATTGACACTCCTCGAAATAAATGTTAAACTACCCCCAAACATATTATATCGACATGCGCTTTTAAGAACTTTTCGATTCACTCCCGTATGAGCATACTCCTATACGTGTGTTATTATTTAAAGATTTTTCTAGTGGAATATATGCGGGAATTTATCGGGGTATTGCCAGACTATGTTATTTAGACCGTGGCGAAGTCCATGATAGATAGATAGGATATATTATTTATTTAATTCATACTGGGGCGTTGCAGACAACCGATACATACAACAGTCTCGCGTTTCTGCTGTCCACCGTGTCGCTCAGACTAACTTTCGCCTCTCGAACATAATATACACGAGGCCGTTTGAACACTCGGGCCTCGCACGGCCGTCTAGTCTGGTCTGGCAAGTGCGTGGGCATTAAATTTTTTACGTTTCAATTATACGGCTCGCTGTGCTACTCTGCCTGTGGACCTCGGAGCAACGTATAAGCACACGCTTGCGCATATATGGAGGCAGGGGACTTTGAAGACGAACTAGTTCGAGGACCCTCCTCGAGGTAGCCTCCTGACCCCTTACTCAACGTTCAGTCGATTCTTGTGGACTCGAAGTCACCTTCGGATGATTCTGAATATATTTGGGTAAAGATCGGTCCAACGATTTGAAGAAAAAAAATGAAATAAATTTGAAATAGATTTAACTGTTCCACTGCACACTTTCGCTACGAACGTCTGACTGCATGTGGGGTCGATCCGACCCCAGACGTTTTTCACATCGTTGTATTTCAGTAAATATGCTATTTGAAACGTGAACAAATATTTTTATGTTCCACATCATTCCTTGGAATAAACGAAAAAAAATCGGGCTGATTTAATTTTATTTTTTTTTAATCATGAAAATCTGAAATTTTGAAGCCATTCGCACTGGAATGGTCCCTTAACTGATTTTCGTCTATGATGAAGTAAAAATACACCCCAGTAAACTGGTAAAATTTCAAGCCAAGCTGCCGAACTTTGAACGAAAAATTACCAATCTAAAAGTCGTTTCATTTATACGGCACTTTATGGAGATGTCACGCTGGCCACATTTCTATCTAATAATCTATGCAGTATATAATTCTAGATGCCTGATGTCAACTGCTCATGTGTGTAGAAAATTCTGAAGAGTCCATATCGACAATAAAAACTGGGTGCCACCGAATGAAATTGTTTATTCCAGTTTATCGTTGGGATTGATTGTGATTTATTTTTATAAGGTAAGCGCCACTGTAAATGACCAATGATTCGAAAGGGCGAGCCTCATGACCCCTCAAAATACGGCCCTGGGCGATAGGATTATCTTAAGGGATTGATCAGCACTCACAGAGAACAACTTCTTGCGCGTTCTTCCTCTTCGACGTATTCGAGAAAGGAAATTTTGACGTTCGCATTATAGAATGACCGTGTATCGACTTAGTCATTTATCGAGCCCCCTCCCTCCCAATTTCTTGCCCAATCGCCGAGTTCTACAAAAATCTAGTACTATACAAAATACTTTTTTCATTCTTTCAAAATACATAAACGACTTAACAGAGCCACGATTATCTGTTTAGTAATCGACATTGATGAGAGTGACTGTCATATACTTCTCGTTTTATTTGCATCGTTTCTCCGATCAAAAGGGTAATAGTAGATTGGTCTGAATTGATTTGCATGTTATTTGACGAAAGGGGGCCTGGTGGCAATTAAACCGAAAACTGAGGATCGCGGCGAAGCGAAAAAAATTAATGTAATGAATCACAACAGCGAAGTTAATCGTATTCATCTAAATTATACATTATACGCGTTCAGCAGAAAAAATTGAGTGCTTAAATTCACAGGACGATGATGGAGCAACACTTTATTGCAGGGTATTTCTTTTTTCACGAACAATCGGCGAGATTCAATGGTGAACGTAAATAAAAGGAACGTATTGTCCAGTCACTTTACAATCGGCGATTGAAATGTTAAGGCCTTAGGCCACTCCAGAGACCGAAAAAAAAGGATTTTTGGGGATTTTTATTTCAGAAAAACTACAAAATAGATCGAGATTACAAAAAAGGGTCTTTGTCATCCATATCAGTGACTGTGTATGTCATGTTGTTTGAAGCCATTCATTCCAAAATGGCGGCTGTGCAGTCGAAGGGTTAATTGTATCGCTTAAAATTAATTCGCAATTAATTTTTTATCGAATTTTCCGATATTTTGCGAATACAAATTAATTCGTTGAAAAAGTTGAAAGAGATCAATGGGACTCGGACTCTCTAAACCTCATATGTACATCAACTTGCCAGTTGGCTACCGAATTCTCTCCATCATACTTAGAAATCGATTCAGGATCGCCCCTCATGCGCTTCTACCACTGACGATGCTGATTCCGATCTCGCGATCAGCGTCATCCTTGACATACTCCCCTCAGATTTTCCGCATTCGAACCACCCCCTCCCCCCCCCCCCCCCCCCCCGATGCGATTCCTCATCACCGATCCGGAAATACGTGCAATTGTCATTTCGCGAGTCTCACGTGCGCAGGCGTCCTAAGCGCGATTCTCTCTTCCTCTCCCGAGATTCGAAGGACACACGGCGCGCGGACACGACATCCCCGATCAACTTGGCAGATTATACTCCAATACCGCGCGAGCCTTCCAACTGAGAAAGATACGCAAGGATACTTGATCCTGCAGAAAAGTCAGAAGGACGGGCTGACGGAAAGAGAGAGAGAGAGAGAGAGAGAGAGAGAGAGAGAGAGAGAGAGAGAGAGAGAGAGAGAGAGAGAGGGAGGGAGAGAGCTGCTAGTGGAACACGTTGAAGCGGTGGATTTGCGATCAATGCGAGATCTCTCGCAAGGAATCGATGAAAGCACTTCCCTCGCTCATAATTATTGATATTTATACCTGTTTGCCTTCATGCTGGAGCTCTCGGAGTGAGAAAGAAGCTGTGCGCCTCGCGCGACGCTCGGAATTATTTATGGACGTGGAGTTGATGTGATGCACTAAACAACGCTTTACTACCGAATCGCCATTCGTTTTCTGCCGTCTTATATATATGTGCACACCCACACACATATGCGTACACGCTTATATCGGGAAGACCATTTTAAAATCGTTACTGTCATGTGAAGAGTCGAAGATGTCCTGAAAACAGCCAAATCCAGTCGGCTGGTCATAACGAGTTCGTAATGTCTGTTTTGGCAAATTCGCGCTGGCTGTTTTGCACGCGGTTTCTAACCTTTTTTTGAACGGAGAACGGTTCTTTTATATTGAAGAACTCACATTGAGCTAAAGGTAATTTTGATTATGTTGGGGTTTAGGTAATATCCCGTGAAAGAAATGAGAAGAGAAATGAGAAATTCCACAGCACAATCGGACTGGGCCCCGACAGGGAAATAACAGGGTTGGGTAATTTATTCATAAAAAGTCGTAGCGAGGAAAATGATAAAGGGCCCAGACGGGATTCATCAGGGCAGTGGTTATGGGCATACAATATAAACTGTAAAACTAAACTTGTTTTTTATTTTCTAATTTCGAGGAGAATAATAAATAATCCTTTATTTGAAGAAAATAGTTTTCATTATTGCAAAACACCTCGCTTGATATTTATCCCCTAATAAAGCTGATAATTATAGGGCAGTAATAGGGTTGCTTTATGGCTTCGATCGGGTTCTGTTGAGGCAAGCAGCCGGGCCCTGATTCATAAGCCTCTTTAGGCCCTCGTCGACAAAGTGTGACCGGCCTCCAAGGGACCTGGTCGGGTGGCATGTTAGGAATCTTGCAGAGTAAGGGTAAAATAATCGGGACCTAGTCAAAGCCCTGACTGAATTATTTCACGGGATATGAACGTGAAATTGGGCACTGTGCCGATTACACGGCTCAACAGCCGATTTGGTGCTGCACGGTTGTATGTTTTGTTGCTGATTTTATATTTTTTTTCTAGATTTAGAAAAAAAACTCAGATAAAAATAGGATCAGTATATCTCATTTTGACACTGAATATTGATATTCCATGTAACAACACAGAAATATACATGTTTTCTTAAAATGTAATTTTATTGAAATTTTTTAATTTTTTGCAATATTTTTCAACCAATTTTTTTTTTCGTGATTTTCTTGAGTGAGACTTGTCGAGACAGTCACGCGTGAATCTTCAAACGTAATCAGTTATCATGTGTGTGTGTCCCATCTTCTCCGATACCTATCTTCCATGACTTTTATACTTGGTAGAGTTTTTGTGGTTTAAGGCCTTAGGCCACAACAACGGGTATAAAATCATGTGCGAATTTAACAATTTTTTTCGTATGAAGAAGTGATTCACTCATAAAATTAATTACACATCTATTTAGTATGAATATCAAGGAATTAGAATTTTTTTTTTCGGTGTACAAAATGGTTGATTACTAATATTTTCTTTTGTTATCTTTTTTAGGCACTCCTCGGCGTGACATTTGGCATCCACAATTTTTAACCTAGAAAAAAAACTGAAATTCTCGTCAATCTACATTAAAATTTCTAGAGAAGAACGTACGGAATTTAAAAAATATTGTTCTATTCAAAAGTTGTAGGTATTTGAGCGTAAGAAATGAATTTTCAGTGAAAAATTTCGTTATAACTGCTCATAAAGTGCTCACAAAATGAAAAGTTTTCGATCAATCAGAAATTCCGTACGTACTTCTCTGAAAAATGCAATTAGGAACATAACTTTTGAATTTGAAGTACATCGAGTGAAAATTGTTGAAGCTATTCGTCACGCCAATTGGAAAAAAGCTGTTTCGAGAAGTTTCGAGTAGTCGGTCATTTTGTACATCGAAAAAAAATATATATTTCCTAACAGCTTGATATTCATACTAAATAGATGTGTAATTAATTTTATGAGTGAATCACTTTTTTACAAAAAAAAATTTTTAATTCGCACATGAATTTATACCCTTTACTGTGGCCTGAGGCCTTCATTTTTATGCTTGCTCTGCTGTGAAGAAGCCAAGATTGTCTGCGAATTTGTTTTCATTCCTTATTTTTGCCCCGAAATACGGAAAAAGCACCTGCCACGAAATTTGTAATAATTTTCCAAAATGTTTGCATATCTTACTCTCCGCATGCATAACAAAATGTATTAGGGTAGTTCGAACAACTCATTTTCGATTTTCTGCCGTCGACGTAGCCCGGAATTAATTTGTAATCGCAAATAAGAGAAAAAAAAACGAAGACAAAATTTCTTAAATGAACTGCCAATGACACTACAAAGTTAAAACTAATTTGTAAACCCTGTGTAGTAACTTGAAATATAGGTTGGTATAGATTTTGTCGGCACCAAGATTTTTTTTTACTTGTGTAATCGCATGGTAAATTTACCCAGCGAATGAAAATCTGACGGATTAACTTGTTTCGAGCTGTGCGCGTCAGAAGGATACGAAACTTTTTATTCTCGTATACGATATTGTCCGAGTGCAAATATTTTCCGACCTTTGACAACTGCACATACAGTTAGGGTACACGCAGTGTTTGATCGATGTATCAGCGAGCCCGATCGATCCGTGAATAATCCTGCGGCTACGTTCCATCCGTGTGGTCCTCTATATATACGAGGATCGAAAATTTGAAAGGGTAATCCGGAATTGCGGTGGAGTTTTTTACCGAGCTATCGCGTTTACCTGTACCCACCGTTGCTTTTCATCTCTTCGTTCATATACAGGGTGTCCTGTACTTAAGGATGTTGAGTCCCAAATCGCAAATGATGATAAAATTCTGAAAATTTGGTATGTTTTTGTATGAAGTATTTCAGAGGTCGTGTAAAAATTTCACGACATTAAGGAAGCTCGTTATTGAACAATTAACTTTCACAAATTAAATGTTGTTTTATGGAAACTGATGTAACTTTGCAATAAGTTTTTTTTTTGACCTCTCAATTTTATAATATCTACAATATGCTGAAAGCAACGGAAACAAACGAAGTTTATTGATAATTTTTTTTAATTTCTTTTAAAAATTGTTCTTAACAAAATGTTAATTTTTTAATAACGAGCTTCCTAATCGTCGTGAAATTTTAACACGACCTCTTAAATTCTTCATACAAAAACATACCAAATTTTCCGAATTTTCTTATCACTTTTTATTTCAACCCTTAAGGAGGTTGAAGTAATGATGATAGAATTCTGAAAATTTGGTATGTTTATACATAGAGTATTCAGGAGGTCGTGTAAAAATTTCATGACGATTAAGAAGCTATTTATTGAACAATTAACATTAACATGTTTCATAGGGACTCAATATCCTTAATGGATAATCCTGCAACTGTCGATAGGGCAAATGGGCGTAGTTCTGAAAAGGACATACCTCCGATTAATTTGGAATTTCCTGTACCCATGTATTTTGACTCACTGAGTACGAATATGATAGTGAAAAGACCCGCAAGGTTGATTTTCAAGGTAAAAACTGACAAAAATTATTTTTACAAATTTCTTCTACTTTATTTTAATAAATATTGATTTTAGAGAAAAATGTTTCCCACAAAAGTTGAAGCCTATAAAAGATTGATCTTTTCCGTTCTATGCAGTTTTTGTCTAAAGCCATTCTGTTTCGAGAAAAATGGGATAATGCTGCAATAAGTACATTTTTCTAAACTCCATTAGTTTCGATATTATCTACTTACGCACTTTACCACGGGAAGGTTGACCTTAGTTTGGGTTCGTTTGCATTTATTTGTTGAGTGTGTTTATTGTTTGGGTTTGTTTGTTACGTTGTGTTTGTTTGTTGTTTGGGTTTGTTCGCTGTGTTGTGTGATGTTTGTTGTTTAGGTGTGCGTGTGGTGTCAAAGATCAAACTGTAACCTTCCCGCGGTAAAGTGCGTAACTAGATAATATCGAAACTGATCAAGTTTAGGAAAATGTATTTTTTGGAGCACTCTCTCATTTTTCTCGAAACAGATTAGTTTTAGACAAAACTTGTATAAAACATAAAAGATGAATCTTTTTGTAGGCTACAACTGTCGAAAGAAACTTTTTTCTCTAAGATCAACATTTATTACAATGAAATGAAAAAACTTTTAAAAAATCAGTTTTTGTGTATTTTGACCTTGAAAATCAAATTTGCGGGTTTATTTACTACCATATTGGTGATCAGCGAGTAAAAATACATGGGTACACAAAGTTCCAAATTAATCGGAGGTATGTCCTGTTCGGAACTTTATCCATGTTATTTTTAAAAAATCATCTGCTTTTGGTTTTTCGCATGCCATTTCTACAAATGATACGAATAGACATTAATGAGGCAACTTTTTCAAGTAATCGTCACGATATGCCTAGTGCATTTTTTTTACCCCGCAGGCTATCAAGGTCAGATATTCGAATTGGTTTATATGAAAATCCTGTATAAGATCTTTTTCCATACGGAGTGTCTCCCCGTCCGGTTATCGGACGAATGAGCGTATGTTATTCGTATTCTAGTATGTTACTCGTATTTCCAGTAGGCGTACATATTATTGTGATTTGTGTAAGGTAGTATCTGGACGAATAATATATATATAATTTTCCGGATAGATTGTGTTAAGTTGTTAAACAAACTACCCGGAAGAATAATTTACACGTAGTCATCCGAAGAAAATCTTTATAATTTCGTTTGGGTTTGGGTTGGTTAGTTGTGTTTGGGTTTTTTTGGTTTGGGTTTGTGTTGTTTGCCTTTGGGCTGGTTTTTTCGGGTTTGTGCTGTTTGGGTTCGTTTGTTTAGCTTGGGTTGGTTGCCTTTGTTTGGGTTTGGGTTTTTTTGCCTTGTTTATTTGGGTTTGTTTTTTGGGGTGGTTTGTTTGCGTTTGTCATTTTGGGTATGGATGTTGAGTTTGGGTTGATTTGTTTGGGTTTGTGTGTTTGGGATTGTTTGTTTGGGGCGTCGTACAGCGTGAACCGCTTGAAATTAGCCGCTGTCTGGACGAATAACATACGCTTATTCATCCGATAACCAGACGGCTAGCCTCAGCGTTTTTCATAAAGTATTACATAAAGTTTCATAAAGTTTAACATTTAAGGTTAGTAAGAAGAATTTTCTAGATGAAACAAATAACCGAGAGTATTTTTTTTAAACCGGGCCAAAAAAATTATCGTTCGTAGAAATGACATACGAAAAACCAAATGCAGATGATTTTTATCTCGAATTTTTTTAAAGATTATCCATTTATAAAAGGACACCCCGTATATATATATATATATATATATATATATATATATATATATATTTATATATAAAACGTTTATTTATGCTGTTCGTCAAAGCCGGCTGTCGTTTATACGTATATAGGCAGATGCGCATCGCAAATTGGAGACGCTGTCGAAAGAGCGACGACGAGAGAGGAGACATTGCCGGTCGGCAATAAGGTGTATCATATCAGAAGCTCACCTGCCCCCTTGGCTCGCCGTTCGTCGCGTGTGCCGCAATTACCGGCCAATTTTCATCAGCCCGTGGGCCTTCTCGCAAGTCTCTCCGCGCATACGTGTACCCAAATGTGTGCGCGCAACCTCTTTCGCAAAATTGTCGCGAGTCTTGATCGGCATCCGAACGACATGAGCCGAGAGATGCGATCGAGATAGAGATCTTGCGATCGGCGAGATGATCTCTTCCGCGACGTATCCATGCACACACGTGCCTTATCGCGAAACCATCGAAGCCCCCGAAATAAACCGTGCACGATGTGCTTGGACTGTCGGGCAACGATTTTTCCCAGGTGCCGATTTTCCGGCAGGTTGCGAAAAATTACGAAAAATTGAAAAGTAGCTTCGAAAGCGACGGTGGTGGAGGCGCGTTTGATTTGCGACTGGAGATCGGATGGGCAGGTAAGATGCGAAGGACAATATCGCAGCCGAACTTGCACATATTCAGAGGTTAGTTTTAAACATTTTATGGTTTTGAATTTTGCATTGGTGGGACGTAACGAAATTTCTTTCTTCGTGGATAATATTTATTTTTAGACGATCTAGGCTATGCAAGTCATTTGAACGTTTTTTTGTATTTTTATTTATAAGTTTTGAATAATAATAAAAATCGAGGGGTCATTTTGAAAAACCATTGCATTGGAACGATGCAAACTTCGACGTCATCGTTCTTTTAAACGTGGATCTTTAGATGTTTCAATAATATCTTGCAACGCACTGTCGTGTTCTATGAAAAATGGACAAATTCATTACGTCGAAGCTGGCATCGTTGGAACGCAACGAATATTTTTAATTCATTTTCGTTTCTTTATTTTTATCATCATCCAAAGACTTTTTTACAAATTGAGGTCGTGAAAATCCAATAAAAATGCACAAAAACGTTTGAGTGATTTTTACAGCCAGAGACGGCCAGAAAAAATTTAATCAGTTAAAACGAATTAATTTACGGTGCATTGCAACGATGCACACTTCAACATAAGAATTCGACTTTTTCGAATCATTTTTAAATAGATCTCAATAGATGAATACTTTTTGTATCGAATTCACTGCTCAAGAATGTTAAAGAGGAGACTTTCAGCTTTCCAAACCTGCCTTTGGCACGTCTGTAAGATCAATTGTTCACTACTTACAGTCGCTTGAATTCGAAAGTACGATTTCTGCTTCGATCGCCGATAACTCGGCCAAAAATAATCGTAAAAAAGAATTAAAAAAAAAGAAGTTAAAGACAAATGTCTGAGCTACAAAAGTCATTCCGATCAAATTCAGTCAGCAACAATTTCCTAGCCGCTGCAGGACTTTAAATCCAATGCAAAGTTTTCTGATTTTTTCCGTCTATTCATCCTTAGAAAGGACCTTCCGGGGGATTAAAAAATTCGAACCGGTGATCCGAAAACTAGGAGGTTTGAAGTCCAAATTTCTTCAAATCCCTAAATATTCTACGATCATTCTACACAGGGAAACGTTTTTTTTAAAGCTTTTTTTACAACAAGAAAAAAACCAGTAATTCTCAAACTTCGAAGCCCAGCGTGTTAAAAAAAAAACATTACGCCGAAAAGTCTGGCAAAAAAATGTCAAAAAATAAAAAAAAGGCGAGCCACCACCCATCGTTCAATCGAGGATATTCCCGTGATGCTTAAATCGGCGACTTATATCAAAAGGACCCACTCTTCCTATCGCTCTTCGATGCAAATGGGCGGTTCGTTGCGACGAGCTATCCCGCAGTGATAAACGTGTCGTTGGGTTTTACATTCGTCGATTCCAAAACTAGCGAATTCGAGTCTCGTCGAGAGGCAAAGTACGACCTTGCGGGATCCTCGGCGTCCGCACGCGGAATGATTCATGAAGCAGGATAAATTTATAACTCGCGTTCCCATCGGGACGATATATCGCCCGAGCATGCGTCAAAAGTATGCGTTATATAATCGTAAAGGTATTTGTTCGCTTAGCGCGATAATATTAACGTACCGTAAATATGTAAATTTCAAGCACTCACTGGATACTCTTCCGTAAATTACCTTTTTACGACAAAACGGTGAAAAGA
This sequence comes from Ophion costatus, assembly GCA_951751655.1. NCBI lineage: Eukaryota > Metazoa > Arthropoda > Insecta > Hymenoptera > Ichneumonidae > Ophion > Ophion costatus. Next base: position 33,536,100 of record OX632361.1, read on the forward strand.
GCGTACAAGCTGACAAATTCAAAAGCATACATATCCATAATGTATAACTCCGAAATGCGATCAATTGTAAAATATGACTGAATAAAAGATCAACTATGAATTTGTCACCACGGGGGGGGGGGGGGGGGGGGGAGTCGAACAGACGTTAATTCGAACCGAACGTTTGCAAAAATATTTTTTTTCAAAACGGCGCCCCATAAATAAAATCGAACGATAAATTGCACTTGTATTTTTCGATTGGTGCTCATGTAATTATTTTTTTTCGAAGTGCCTTTTTTGGTCACTTTTAATATCCCGATTTAATTTACGACGCCTTTTTCGATTGCTTCTTTCTTGCCGAACGGGAATTTCGACCAATAGCTGCATCTCGATAGCAAATTTAGCTACGATGTGTCGATCAACGAATTAGGCGGATCCTCTTATGCTCTCTACCCTCTTTTGATATTATACGCGTGATCCTCGCACTCAAGCCTGTTTCCCTCATTTTTTTTCCATTTTTCGCTCTTCGTTTCTCTTATGCTAATCAGTGAGCGAACGCTCGGTCACGTCGGTACTTAGGCTGAGTTACGATACCACACTGACACCTTGGCCTCTCGTCTTCCTTACACACACATATATGTGTGTGTGTATATATATATGTAAGGAAGACGATATATATATATATATATATATATATATATATATATATATATATATATATATATATATATGAGAGGATATCGATGATCGTTATCGTTACCGATATATACCTCTACTCTTTAGGCCCGGCTGCACGGTCTTCGCTTCGTAAAATATTAAATTATGTATATTCGCGTCGATCATTCACGCCTCGGTTTACCATTTACCTGCGTATAATGTACGCATAATCTATCGTGCTCGGAACGTTTAATATCCTCGAGTCGAACTGGCTTTGGAGAGTGTATTTTTTTCGAGATTCAAAGTGCCAGGGCGTTCCTCGCTCACAAAAGTCGACGAGAACGTATTTCGTTTCTTTAATTTCGTCGAGAGAATACGCCTGAAGAAAATTCTAGTAAGATCGTCAAATTGCTCTTTTGCTACGAGGAAAAAAGCGGTTTATGACATTAATTCGAGAATTACCATCGTAGATTTTTTTTTCAGGATCCAAATCACATCTTTGTGGATGGCTATGGAGGTTGAGGGGATTTCTTTTTATAGGAACTGATGGGCGGGGAATATGACTAGTGTGAAAAGAAATTCGTAAATTTAAGGGTATTGATTACTTTCTCAAATGCATAGAAGCCCAACAGTCGATTAAAATTTTTCGTAAGTTCCAGTGAGCAATTCCGAGAAAGAGAAACGATTCGCATAAAATATGAGTACCGGCCCTGAACGTTGAAGTTCCAACGCAATTTGCGATTTCCCACAATTAAAGTCTGAGATATCAGGAACTGCGGTAATTTCCAAGTCTACCAAAATGTCCTCCGGACACCTGCTTACGACCCTAAGTTGGTTAACGAGAGGCCGAGCTTTGGCCGATGAAACGATTACCGTTTTGCAGACTCGACCAACCGGACTTTAGAAAACGCATCTTTGAACATTTCGGCATTCCAAAAATCGCCCGTGTCACCTAGGGCCTTGGTCCCCGGCGCATTTTGCGCGGAATCGATCTGGTTTCCAATTCAATTTTGGCCCATCCGGCTAGAACGGTTTGCCGATCCGCTGGATCCGCCAAACCTGAGCCTACCTCCAGGATGTCGATGTACCCAATCGTCATGTGGCTTTTGCTGGTAGAATAAATCGAGATTCCAGACTGCCCACCCGCATTCTCTAGTTCCGCTGCCCAATCCCAATCAATAATTCGTTTTCTATAATAATTCTCAAAACCATATAGCCACACACGTGGAAACTTCGAAATTGAACACCTCTATCGATCCGTTACAATCGCAAGCCTAAACTTCCAGATGACTACTTGACAAAACGATATTTGCACATTGCTAATCTTGGAGCAAAAATTAAATTCCAAGCTTCAGTCACGACTCCACGTTGAAGATAGCCTATAAAGAACAATGGACCACTGGAACCCAGTAGATATCATCGATCACGAATCCGAATCATAATGAGAATTTTCCTATCAGAATAGGCTGTTACTGCATGAAGTTACTGCTTACGTCATGTATTGAACATCTTTCAAGCTGAGAAGTACTTGTGTTCCATGTGCCCAATTCTCTCAGAATTATGTAAGAATCTTATATCAACCGACACATGCAAAGATACATATATATACAGCTGTATATACGTACGTATATATGTATTTAAATATAAGCCTCTTGAATAATCCTATGTGAAGCATGAAGTACAAGTCCTTCTGCTTTAAATAAATATATATATATAAAGTAGGTGTAGACTATCAACAATGGACATAGCAGAGTCGAGCTGTTACGAAGTGGTCCTTCAAGCGTATGAGCTTCGAGTTCTAATAATTTATATACCCAAAGGGTACGGCGACCCGGGGGAGGGGGGGGGGGGCTGCGCAGCTCAACGAGGTCCTCTTCTTATTCTAGCAGATCCCGGTACTTCGGATATGCCGAGCGTCGTCTACACCTGAAATGTACTCTGAGTACACCGGTGAGGCTAAAGACAAGCTAAGCGACTATATATATACACACACACACACACACACTCACACACCTATATATACAATATATATATATGAGTAGTACGAGAAGAGATGAGCCGGAGAATCGTGCTCAAGGGTTCCTCGGGCCCGAGGAGACGCAAGCCGGCGAAGCGGACCACACTACAGCACAAGAATACAAGTACCCTCAGCACCGAGGGAATCATGCTTGCATGGTGACGCCGTTAACTAAGATCGCGTTACGCGGACAACTAAGACGAGGATTTTTGTCGAGTCGTCAAATTATTTTTCCTCGTCGCGAGACTATGAGAATATCCAAAAATTCACGAGTGTCCTTTGGCAAGGAATACACTACCACGTTACTCTTAGCACCCTCTGTACGCAGGCAGGAAGCACTACTTGGGCTCAAATGAACAGTAAAGGAGGCAAGATTAGTGGGTGGCGGGGACGATCTCCCGGGGCGAGCAAAGCTGCCCTGGATCGATACTTGGATGGGTGACGGCTCGGCCACCTGCCTACTACCCGAAGCGGAATCCCCGCTGAACGAAAAATCCCAACTCGCATTTTTATTTAGAAAACAGTTTGATAGAGACGAAATTTGCAACAGTAGTGAACGCATGGTAAGCTGGTAAGCCGTCCAACTACTGAGCGGCTCAGTAGTCCGCCGGCACCCAGTTTCACCGAGTTTCCAATGGTGAATGCAGTTGGAAGTCAGTAAAAATAGCGCTGCCAGTATCGGCATAGGTTTTCCACAGTTTCCCTGTGCCCTCGTGCAAATACGACGCGGTAGTGCATTAGTGAAGACTGGCTGTGGGTAACACTCTTGAAAGACTCCAAGGTATGACAAACAGTTGTCATACCTCAGTGTGGTGTAAAATTGAAAGCGATGAGACCAGAACATTCGAAATGAGACAAAAAAAAACACTCGTACTCTTTACCCGATAATTTTCTTTCTCCAGCCCCGCAAACGTATCCACGAGATTTAAAGAATTCACTTTCAACGGTTCCCAACCCAGTCGGCACTTTTTCCGTTGCACGGCCACCGTACATACGAGACGAGCTTAAAGTCTCGACGAATCGCTGCACTTGGCCCAACGGTGGGTGACTCAAGGAAAGAATCACTCCAATATTTCACACGGACATTAACCCCTTTCTTTCACGTCACTCATCTTGTCGTACGACTCTCTCGCCGTTAAAGGCGGGAAAGTTTTCCGTCTACGGCCAAGGATGAAGAGCAAAGGAGAGCAGAGGAGTGCGGGAGATCTCGATACGATGAGCTCAAGAGAGTATCCACCCGGTTTTCACCAACTCAAGCAACAATGGTCGTTATTGTTTGAACGTAATAAAAAGATACCTTCGTGCCCACATGTGTAGAATACCCACATACGAGTACGTACATATTGGAGTCTTCGATCGTACGTGCATACCCACCCATCTTGTGTGTACGTGTGCGTAGGTATATGTGTACGTACGCGATGCAAGTCAACGGGGACAGCTGTGAGCGTGACGGACGGTGCAAGGGGCCGTATTTCTGGAGCAAAAAAAGCTCTTCGAACGTGAGAGGGATATAGAAGGCAAGCGAGCCTCGCAGACGAAAGGCAGATACGTACGGGCCTGATTAAGTGTGCGTTAATAGTACGTGTATACGTGTATGTGTACTTTCGCACATACGTGAAAATTTACGAAAGATGCGCGAACGAGGAAACCACGTGGCGATGCTTTCGGTTCTTACACGCGCTTGCGTGTCCGCGTTGCACTAGCCAAGTCGTATATGCGATGAGAGAAAGAGAGAGAAGGAGAAAGGGAGAAGAAAAAACCAGCGGAAGAAACCGAGTACCTACACAGACGCGTATACTCGTTGAACGTTTCAGCCCGCAGCGGCGGCCTAACGCGAGTGAAATAAGAGGCAAGAAGATGGCATGTACGAGATGAGAGTAGCATAACATCGGGAGCAGTACAATGAAGGCCTTTACGAAGGATCTCGAGCCAAGAAATACTCGCGTTCCTTGCTCTCCGACGTTTCTTCAAGTTGCAGTAATTTCTGAATTTTATATCAACGCGCCCGAGCTCCGGCTATTTCGGGAGGAGATGGGGGTCGTTGACCTCGCGCGAATTCAGCCACGCTGCAAACCACCATTTTCGATATCGCTCTTTTCGGTAGAATTCTTTCGCTCGGTGTTGTTGATATTTGGTGACTTCGAACGTTTCACTGAAGAGTCACGAGCAATGAAAAATGGTTGATAGGTCCACTAGGGAAAAGATGATCGAGTGGCAGGTCGAATTTCATTTTGTTCGTGGCTTGTTACTTTGATGCAAAACTACAACGTTAGCGATAACGATTGAGGGAGGAGGTACCTTTAGGCGGTAAAATTTGCTGATATTCATGATTTTTTTTTTCAAGACAATATTTCTGCACCCGTTTTTAGACTTAGGGTACGTTTTATTACTACATTTGGCTATGGCATGGAATTTTTTAATTTTTTATTATTCTTTAAAAATGCGGTATTTTACTCTAATGCGGTAAATTTTTCAAAATTGACGTAACGTATAGCTCAAAAACGAATCAACCGATCCTGAAGAAATTTGGTATAAATCTTTCTGTCGTTATTGTCTTAAACATGAACCTAAATGTTTTTGAAATAAAAAAAAGAATTTTTTTGCTGCAAAACGGAGCCACATTTTTCGAAAAGTACCATTTTTTCGTTTCGAAGCGTACGATTTAATCGATTTTCAACATTTCGCACATGTTCATGGTTCATATTCTACGTATGAGTGGTACTGATGGAAAAATCTTCATTGGTTTTTTTTTCAGATTAATGCCACAGAGCCTCTCTGTGTCACGCCGTCTGACATCATCCCCCGAAACTCGTTTATAAGACGGTGACATTTTTACGAATTAATTCCTTTAAGCCGTGCAATAGCCAAAAGTAATAAACCATACCCTAAGTCTAAAAAATGCTGAAGAAATCTTTTCTCTAAAAAAAAATCATGAAAATCAGCCCTTTTTTCCTCGCCTGAAGGTATGTCCCTCCTTAAGCTCGTTGTAAAAAAAAAGATCTAGCTGGGCGATTGGATGTTTTGTGTAACGGCAGCATACCGTATTGTCCTAATTCTTGTCAAAATTTATGTAAAAAATAATGTACAAATTTTTGTAAAAAATAATGTACAAATTTTTGTAAAAAATAATGTACAAATTATTGTAAAAAATAACGTACAAATTTTCGTAAAGTTTTACGTACGAATTTTCGTCAAAAGTTACGTAGAAATTTGCGTGGAAAATTACGTAAAAATTTTCGTAAAAATTCGACAACGCCATTAAGATTGAATTTGGAGCAAATAAATTTTGAAAGCACTTTTCGTGCACAACTTGTTTCAATTGTGCGAGGAGAGAAAGATAAACAGCGATGTATCAATATCGAGTTGACTTCTCCGTCAACTCGATATTGTTACCAAAAGTCCCTAGATTATCGTTATTGCGCCCCCCATCCAATCGCAAACGCAATAAAAAAAACTGTCGTTATCGCAACGGCTGTAAATTATTTCAAATTCAACGAGCACGCATTCTAATTCAATTCAGTTTTTTTTCTCGTTTTTTTCGAAACGCTTTGTCTATCGAATATGTCCGATCGACGTTTGAATCGGAGGAGAGGGTAGATCGAGCGCGAGGGATGTAAAAAAAAACAGAAAAAGATCGGACCCCTTTCGATTCTCACTCGCACGCGGGTGTTTTTTTTGTCGTTCCATTGCTATGCCACAGCGAGGGTCGTGTGTCTTTTGTGAAGAGCAGCCTCGCACCGAGCTGTACCAACGCGAGTTCCCTATTGACGGATGGTCGAAAAAAAGACCGGGGGTTGGAAAGCAAAGGATAAATCGAGGTTGGGGGAGGTATCGCAAAAAACAATGTGTATGAATTGACGAGCGAAAAAAACGCGAACACACGCGCGTATCCTTTTAATCGAGCGCATTACAGTGCCGTGATATGCAGATTTGGAAGCAATCCCCGCTGCCCCCTTGGCCGTTCTCTCCCCTACCCCTGCTCTTTCCTCGAGTCACGGCACGTCTGTTTTCTAACCGTCGCTCGTCCAATTTTTTTTATTTATTTTTTTTTTTCATCCACGTTTTTTTTTCTTTCAAGCTGATCGGAGATCTGGCTTTTTTTTTTGCTCACTGACAGACACGCTCGGAAAGGCGGCAGTGCGTTCGAATAATGGTGATGAGTAATCCTCGGGAACTTTTGTTCCCTTTAACCATTGATCGTATGCGACGATCAAACTTCCTTATCATACCCCTCGAATTTGTTCTTTTGTTGGACTTTATAATGACTTTTTTATAGCCAATGTGTAGAATTGGAGACGAATTGCTAGCGTTATGTAAAAATCAAATCGAAATGATAGGAAAATTGTTTTATTACAAAAATGATATGAAAGTTATTTTATTGAGAAAGGTGAAATGAGACGAAAGTTAATAAAAGTGGCATCAAGGCCCATTATTTATTTTTTCAATAACTATTTGACGGTGACTATTTTTATCAAGAGTTACAATTATTGAGTAATTATTTCAAGTTAATCATTTTTTATTAAATTAGTTTTTTTATCTAATTCGATTGAATTTTTAGTCAAGTGTGAAGAAATTATTTGAAAAATCAAAATTATTATATCGCGGAAGGCAAAACGAGAGAATATTTAATGAAAGTACCGTTAGGGTCCGCGATTTTTTCTTCAATAATTATTGAAGAGTAACTTTTATCAGGATTAATTTGTATCGATCAGGAGTACTAATTATTGACGAAAGACTATTTAAAAAATAAAAACTCTTTTATTATTAAATTTCTATAAAAATTATATCATTATAGCAGGAGAAACGACATTAAAGTTAATAAAAGTGGCTAAAGGGCTCACTATTTTTTCCATAGTTATTGAAAAGCAACTCTTTTTATAAAGATTCACAATTATTGGAGAGTAATTATGAAAACAATAAAGATTATGGTATTATCAAAATATTATGAAAATTATTTCAGCTAAAAGGTTAAATGAGATGGAAATTAACAAAAGTAGCATCGAAGCTCACTATTATTTTCAAATAATTATTGAAGTATAATTATTCAAAAGGTAAAAATGACTTTATTATTAAAATTATATCGAAATTATTTTGTTATAAAACGTAAAACGAGACGAAAATTAATAAAGCTAATATCACTATCTTCCTTTTCTTCAACAAACATTGAAAAGTAGCGATTTTTCTCGAACAACCATTTAAGAATACAAGTTTCATTCCGTAAATACGACTATCACTATTTCACTAATCAAAAATTCATTCTTACAATTAAAGTAACTGGCTTCAGACTATTCTCTTCGACAAAATGCAATACCCGTAAAAAATCTCACCGACCAATATTTTTCACATTCGTTGCTTGGCAACCATTCCTGGCCCTCGTAAACCCGTGTAATTGTCAACCACAACCCTCAACGCCCATTGAAATGATCTCCCATCAGTTTGAGAAAAATGTAGAAAATTCCAAATAAATACTTGAATACAAAATTATACCTACTCAGGACAAGGTGCAATGATTTTCGAACGATATTGAAATATCCTTCTAATGCTCATCGTTGCCAACTAGCTAACTTATAACCTCCATCGACTACGGTTCTTCTTATGATCTTTGCGATTGGGTCTCGAGCTTTTTTATTCCTCCGTGAGCCTCTCCGATTACCCGCACAGCTTGAGCCAGAGGGAACTAGCGATACGGAGCTATATGCACTCATGCACGCACGTGTACAGAGTGCAAAATACACGTCCGCAAATATATATATATGTGTATATATATATATATGTATATATGTATATATATGTATATGTATATGTATATGTATATGGATACGTGTATATATATATATATATATATATATATATATATATGTAATACGTGGTATACGCACGTTGCGGTCGCGCGGGTGATTAATCTTGCGGATGCGGCATGCGTGCGCGTTCGCTCAGTCTGGCCGGCGACCGTTCGGCTCTCACACACAAAATCTTAGCGAGCGCACGAGCGAAATGTTCGAGACTCGAGGATATTGTTTCTTTTATGCACTCGCCTTTTGCGCGGTACGTGCGCGAGTGCCCACGCTTTTCTCAAATACCAAGTATATATATATATATATATATACAGGGTGTCCTGTTGTGAATGGATAATCCTGTAACTGTCGATAGGTCAGGTCATGTACTACTATATGCTGGAATTTCAGTTTAGTAAAAGTCCCACGGTTTTCGAGATAAAAATCATCTGCTTTTGGTTCTTCGCATGCCATTTCTACAAATGATAATTATTTTTAAAATGTTTTTTTTTTCAAACACTCTTGTTTATTTGCTTTATCTAGAAAAGTCTTTTTTTTAACCTTAAATGTTGAGGATACTTGATGAAAAAAGGTCTTATGCAGAATTTTCATACAAACCAATTCGAACATGTGACTTTGATGGCCTTCGGTGTAAAAAAACAGTACTACGCATATCGTGCCAATTACTGTGAAAAGTTGTTGAGTTATTGTCAGTTTGAATCATTTGTAGAATGGCATGGGAGAAACCAAAAGCAGATGATTAAAAAAGAAATAACATGGATCCCACAATCTCGAAAACCATAGGACGTTTACTGAGCTGAAATTCTAGAATATAGTAGGACATGATCTGACCTATCGGCAGTTGCAGGATTATCCATTGATAACAGGACACCCTGTGTATATGTGTATATATATATATATATATATATACACACAGGGTGTCCTGTTTGAGAGAAAGGATATTATGAATCCATGAATTTTAAGTACTATCAGCGCTGTTTCGTGGACTGTCGTTAAATTTTCCTCAAACGTTTTTTAGGGCAGAAGGATTTTTTAAATGAACTTCCCATAAATATGCTTCGATTTATCTTGAGGTAATTTCGATGGCATTCGTGTTTACATAATGATCATTGTGGGAACAATAAATAGACTACTATGAAGATCCTCGAAATCGAACGTCTTCAAAATCTCCATATATATATATATTTTTTTTTTGCTTGTTATTACATTTTGTTTTGTTGCATACAAAGGAAGACTTGCTAGATCTAGAAAATTCCACAACTGTGATTTTCCATATGATCGAAGTTTGCGTCGTTGCCATGCAATGAAAATTATAGCATTAATACATTTGATCATTATTATTCTTCACAATAATTTTTTTTATTCCTTAATTTTTTCGCAGCAGATTTTGTCCACCAAAATTCTCAACTATTTTTAAAGACGCTTATTCAGAGACTTACAATCCAAATCGGTGAAAGGGAAGTTAAGGCAATATTAAGAACAAGGAATATAAAAATATGAAAATGAAGTTTCGGTGCATTCCAACGATGCCAATTTCACTGTCATTATTTTCCTGTGAGTCGGTAATAACGTCGGTATGAACATATATTTCATCCGAGACTTACATTGGTTGATTCAACTTTACGAGAGCTTACACCTAGTTGAAATTTTGGAAATATCGAATTTTTATCGAAAAGCAGTGCTTGAACGAAGGAATTTTTATTTTTCGATGCACGGTTTTTTTTCATCAACGGAAATAGAGCGTTTGTTTTACCGAAAATCGATACTTACGCTTCGGACTGCGGCCACTTTTTCAACAATCAATATTTTATTGAACCCTTCGTCCAAGCACTGGATAATTTCATGCAAAAAACTCAATGTATTTGACTTTTTTATTTCAGATGATTTGCTTCCTAGCAGTGTTCGCCGCGAAGGACGTTTTTCAAACAGCGGTCTAAACAAACTATTGTATCTACTGCATTTATAATTTTTTGTTCAATACAAAAATTGTGAAAGGTACGAAACTATACTCTCTAACCTAAAAAAAATCGAAAACCTGCACACACCGTTGGTTTTCCAGACAAAATTTACGAAAATCTCTCTCTTTTCTGACCACACGCCATTAAAATTCACGTACATATTCCCACACACAGTGTGTCATATTGATAGAAACGAAATGTGTGCGTGTGTACGAAGTGCGTTTTTTCCTTTAACATATTGGTAGAGAATTTCTACGATTAAATATATCAAAATGTAATGTGTATATGTGAAAAAAAAACTATATATACAAGATATATATATACTCTAATATAAAGGAAATAAAATTTTATTAAAATATAATAAGTATTCTAAGGCCTTAGGCCACAGTAACGGGTATAAAATCATGTGCGAATTTAACAATTTTTTCGTATGAAAAAGTGATTCACTCATAAAATTAATTACACATCTATTTAGTATGAATATCAAGCTGTTAGAAAATATATATATGTATTTTTTCGATGTACAAAACGGCCGACTACTCGAAACTTCTCGAAACAGCTTTCTTCCAATTGGCCTGACAAATAACGTCAACAATTTTCACTCGATTTACTTCAAATTCAAAAGTTATTTTCCTAATTGCATTTCGCAGAAAAGTACGTACGGAATGTCTGATTAATCGAAAACTTTTCATATTATGAGCAGTTCACCAGCAGTTATAACGAAACTTTTCACTGAAAATTCATTTCTTAAGTTCAAATACCTACAACTTTTGAATAAAACAATATTTTTTTAAATTCCTTACATACGTCTCTAGGTATTCTAATGTAGATTGACGAGAATTTTTGTTTTTTGTTTTAGGTCAAAAATTGTGGATGCTAAATGTCAGGCCGCGGAGCGCCTAAAAAAAGATAAAAAAAAATATTAGTAGTCGCCCATATCGTACACCGAAAAAAATATATATATTTTCTAACAGCTTGATATTCGTACTAAATAGATGTGTACTTAATTTAATGAGTGAATCACTTTTTTATACGACAAAAAAATTGTTAAATTCGCACATAACTTTATACCCGTTACTGTGGCCTAAGGCCTTAAAATAAATAAATTAACATTTCAATATAATTAAATTAATTCGAGATACGTGTATATGTGTAAAAAAATATGAAAAATATATACATATTTCAATATAATAAAATAACATTCTATGAAAATATAAGTAGCATTAATACATCTAATATTCTCATATAAGTAATAAGTATAAGTAACTAATAAAATTAATATTCTGATATAATTCAATAAAATGATATTTGAAAATATAAGTAAATATATATATCTTTTTTTTTTCGAAATTTCTCCGACCAAGTTCAGTATCCCGTTGATTAAAGTACTGACACATAGGCGTGCACAATAATATCTCTTATTCACTTGGTTTCGCAAGCTCATTCACTGCGCCGTTTCTGGCCGAGGGTAGCGCTATTCCCGACGTCCCACACGGTTGCTCCGCGACTTGGGTAATAATCCATCATTTATATTAATTGCGCCCGTACTGTAGATCTACCCTAACCGCCAGGCGGAGGCGCAGACCCGGCGGTATGAACGATATCGTTGTGTGTTGCGCGGAGATGCTGCTCCCGCGTAGACAGAGCGCGCAAACGCCGACAGCTATTGCGAGACTTGTACCGCGCCCGGAAACTTCATAAATTTTAATTAACGTAACACAATCGACCGCGCGCACTCCGCGCGTACGAAGTGGCCTCTCGTCGCCCTGATCTCTGCGCGACTGTCCCTCGCGCGCGGTCACCAAACTTTCGTTGCGTCATCGCGGCGATGCACTCCCGAATGCAATCTCGAATTTGGAACGAATATTACGCGCGGATGGAGATCCCGGCGGGTCTCGTAACCGCGACCCTTATTCGTAGACGCTCGTCCCGAATCCGAAAATAAATTTTAGTCTCGGCCAGGATTTGGTTGGTCGTGTGTGGATTGGATGTGGACCGCGTGTTGGGATTTGCGATGATCGATGGTCAGCTCAATAAACTTTACGAGGTCGAGTGCGCAGACCGAAAAAAAGCAACGAGGATAATCCTATTGATGTTTAGATGGAAATAGCATTTTTTTGGGAAAACGATCGAGGGTACGGAGAGTGAACATGACATTGGCAGATTAATCCGAAATTCGCGATGAACTCAACGCTTGTCGATTGATGTGTACAGAGTGTTTGGCGCATGGACTGACACCATTTTTGGGAGGTTTGGGAAGGTCATTTGCTAGTTTTTTTTACCCTCAAACCCTATGCCCTAAGTGTCACGGTAATTAAGATATGATTTTTTGTCGGTTTATTTTAATTACCCGAAATTTCGCTTTTGAATAGTCATAAATGTTTTGTTTGTGGTTGTAACAGCACGAATGAACTTTTGTTGTATTCTGCAATATATGTTTATTATAAATAAATCATTATTTGATACAATTGGTTTCGAGAAAATGACTCGTGAACTTCGAAAGTCTTACAAATGCGTAAATGTATGAAGAATGTCAACTTCTAAATTCATTATAAAAAAAAAACTAAAAGCTATTTTGATATTAGCTTTGCTTTAAAAAGTTCTATAGATTGAACCCTTTCCACCGGTATGCTACATGTCATAGAAATCATTCATTATGTGGTCAAAATAAAGAGAATAAGTTATTTTTTATAATGAATATCGAGGCCGAAATTTTTCATACTTTTAGACATTTTTAAGACTTTGGAAGCTCAAGAGTCGTTTTCTTGGAACCAATCGTATCAAATAACGATTTATTTGTAATAAACATACATTGCAGAATACAACAAAAGAACCACGAACAAAAATGTCATTACGATTTAAAGGCGAAATTTCGGTTAATTGAAAGAAAAAAACGAAAAAAAATCATATCTCAATTAGTGTGACACTTAGGGCACAGGGTCTGAGGGGAAAAAATTTATCAACGAACCCCTCCCCTGCAATCCCCCAAAAAAATGTGCCAACCCATGCGCCGAACACCCTGTATAAGGCAGATACAAAAATGGAACGCGTATTATTTCGCCATGTCATGGCGAAATAATAAGCCGCAAAACAACGAACCAGTTATATTTTTCATGTTATTTCTTCATCTTATTCCGCGTCACTGTTCACAGCAAAAATCGCAAACAACAAGTAGATAAATTCTGAAAGCGTTTTTCGACATACCAAGTTTGAAGAAAAAAATCTCAATCCATTTTCACGTCGGCTGCGACAGACAAAGACAGACAAAATATCCGAAAATGATCCTAGTCGACACTACTCCCAGTCTGAAAAACCAATTTCCTAATATTAATAAGATTTTGAAATCACCGGGGATCGATCGTCTCGTTGGGGCACGTTTCAATGAATCTTCGCGCGAACATGAATTAATCGTTTTTTCCAATTACTGAAATGCCTCTCAAGAAACAGCATACAAGAAACCGTTAAACAATAATTAAGCCTATATGACGAATCTCCAGAGGTGATCTTCCAATAATATTTCTGGCTGCTCGAAAGGAAGCGAGCCCAAAAAAATTCACGCGTGTAATCGATCGATGCAAAGATTGCGAGGCTTTCTGGAAGAAGAAAAAAAGACCGGTAGATATTAAACCCTAACTCCGGACGACACGTGGATCTCGAAGGACGGAAAACGAAGTGCGCAAAGGAAGCCAGTAGAGCGGGTTTTGCATGCGACGCGAGGATACGAGATCGAATAAGCGCCGTGCCTCGAGAAGGGACGAGGCGAACGAACGTTTGGCTCTGTTTGTGTGCGATAACAAGCGGTTGCCTTCGAGCAATTAGGACAGGAAGCCATCTCGGCCTGATGATATGTTGCTCGGTGCTGTTGCTCCTGTTCTTCTGTGATAGCTATACAAGACGAGATTCTAACAGCCTTGATTCAAGGACGACCGGACGATTATTATTACTATGGTATACCGATCATTATATCGAATCGGGTGGTGTAATCAGCTCCCGTGTTTATGGGTCGACCATATTTTTTCCACCATTCATCTTTCATTCCAGGCTTCACTCCATTTGCGTGTAGACCTAAGTAAATCGGGAGGAACAAATATCACATGCTTCCACATAATTGCTCTCAGTTTTTCTCATTCTCTGTGGAGAAGAGTTCTGTACGAATGTTTTTCCGTCAGTTACTTTCTTGATGCCTAGGTGTACCCAGGACAATCATTGCAGTTTGTAAACTGCAGGGCCTGTCGTAGCGGAACCTCACAATTCTTGACTGTATGTTGCTTAATTACAGGACACCACCATTGTGCTCTCGTTGATGTTAGCTTCATACCTGTGAGACACACGTTTTGCAAATCTCGCAGAAGTCAATTCATCAGAAAACACATCAGAACCCTTGATGGACTCATCCATTGCCGAATACTTGTTCACGATAACAACACTTTTCATCTCTCCATTCTGTAGATTGGTTTTCCAGTTACCTTGTTTCAAGTATAAGGTTGACTGATTCTGTACTTTTCATTTTTAAAAAACTCCTGCACGTCCAGTAGCTACAGGACAGTCGATCATTTCTATCTACATCGATATTACTTCAAGTAGTAATCTTCCTTCTTCGCTTTACGTTAATCAAAATACAAGTTTCCCATACGTTGTTGCATTTTTACTCGGTTTCCTGCACGCATCCTACACTCTTGCTTAGTATATATTTGGACATGCTTTAGACAAAGCAAGCGGTATGTGCAACTCTGCAAATTGATTTATGATGTTAAGACTTAGGATGTTCTTTCTCTAATCCAACTTGAAAACGATAAGATGGTTTATAAATTAGTATAGAACGAGGACAGCCATCTGAGCTGATTTACAATAGCGAAGATACCGCTGGCTCTACGCTCCCCATTATTGAAGGTCGATTAGCATCAGTAGCATCTACCAAACGGGATGATTATTACAATACCGCAGAAGTTTTGCGATCATTACAGTCGCACCGCAACAACGATAGGACGCCATGTTCGAATTCTCGGTCCTTCTGAAACTTCCCTCTGCTCACCAAAGTAAACAACTTCGGGATCCGGGGACTTGGTATTTTTCCTTTCTTCCTCGCATCGGATCATTGAGCCCTGACGAACCGGTCTACCTCTCGGAGAGCCGTAAAGTCCACGAGCGCTACGTCCTCCTGCGTTATTGCGTCGTGGATTTTGAGTGCAACGACTCGGGACTCTGATCCTTTTGAAGAGTCCACTCACTGACGTAGCGAACCGGTACAAAGTTCCGTCTATAATCGTGCGCGAATCGGATTTCACTTGATACACTAAACCACTTAATGCAGTAAGCTATGAAGACTCGACACGGCAGCTGCATCATCACGATGGATGAATAATTTAGTGGTATTTGGAACTCCGTAGACTGTTTAGCATTCAGGTAAACATGAACTCGTATAGGCAGACTTTATGTTCTAGCCAGTCATGATCGAGTTCAAGTGGCTGTTGAAGTCTGATCTACGACGTGGTAATGGGGGAGCGTCCATTAGCATAAAATCTATTATTAGCATTGTCAGAAGTCTGTCGTTTCGCTCCACTTTCGATAAATAGGGTGCAGATGTGGTTTTTGAGGATATTTCTGATGCAACTATCTAAACTGGAAATTGGCAAAGCGCAGACGTCCAGTGATCAAGTGCAAATGGCTGTTGAAGTCTACATTGTGGTGCTGTAGAAGTCTCCATTATCATTACCTTCATCATCAGCGATGTCACGAGTCTGTATTTTTGCTTCACTTTCGATCCATACGGTATGATGATATTATTGTCGAACATCGAATCATCGAATATGACGAAATTATTGATGATATTAAGATCCACAACCGTATGAAAGGTGTGAATTCCCAGATGCAACTATCTAACCTAAAAATGGGGAAAGCTGCTGATGTCTATTGTTCAACGTCAAGTGGCATCCATTACCAGAAGCTACCTTTTCACTTCCACTTCGATCAATAGTGCGCATGGTATTTGTGGATTTCCGTTGAAAGCATCGTTAAAGATCCGCTTCTCTGAAGATCTCTATCCCATTTGGTGTTGTGCTTGACTCCAAGCTTCATCGGTGATCATAGGGCGTGCGCGCGATTGAGATCAGCGATACAGCAATCACTCGATTCAGGAGTTAATGAGACCGTATGGATATCCCTCTCGCTCTAACACCGCTATCGCTTGTGCGGTCACGTGGTTTAATCTGCCTCGTCCGGTCCACTCGCGGGTAAACAGCGTCCTTCATCCTACCGGAGAGTGCACATAGCATCACGAATGGCATAAGCCCGCACCACAAGTAATCGAGACACGGAGTACGTCGGTTCGCTGGCCGAGAAAACCGACCGGCTGATGTTTCTCGAAGATGAGTAACACGGTTTGCTTTAAGCGCGGCGCAATATTACTACCATTCCACTTGAAAATCACATCGTAGCATCGAATACCGTGGCAAGCCACGTACTCGTTCAACGGCTCCAGGCGAAATTACGTGCGTCCGAGTAATTAACATCCGCTACGATCAAAGCAGCTTGTACATCGCGCTTGCACCCGGCGAATTTACGAAGTCAACGAGTCCAACATGTGGATCGGTCCAGCAGGGACAGGACCGGAGGGAGGCAGAGACACAGTGAGAGAGAGAGAGAGAGAGAGAGAGAGAGAGAGAGAGAGAGAGAGAGAGAGAGAGAGAGAGAGAGAGAGAGAGAGAGAGAGAGAGAGAGTGAGAGAGAGAGAGAATGAGTTGGAGGGACAGAGAGCGAATAATCTAAGCGAGGGGAACCGGGAAGACCGCTCTTTCGACTTGTTTATCCTCACTTGGCTTGCGATAGAGGGGGAAGAAGAGGAAGGTCAATGACCAACAGTCAACTCGGCGATACTGATATGAGACAGGATCGTCGTTATTGCTCAGTCGTCGGGAGGTCCACGATGGTCCATCGCATATCCACGGTGGAACCCGCAGCATTCGAGGCAGGTCTCACCCCAACAATGCTATTTTTCTCTCGCTCGAAAGATCCAACGGATCATCGAGACTTGCCGACCTTGTCGGTATCATCGGGTGCACGAACTCGAGTTGCGGAACTGGCAGGTCCAGGCGACCACTAATCCTGCTCTAGTTGCTCTAGTTGCTCACCCAACCAATCTTCCCTTTTTCGGCTGATCGTGACTTGCCAATAGGTCTACGTCGATGCACCATAACGCAACTTTGATTCGGAACGAAAGAAGAAATCGACGTTGTCCAGTTTGAGAATCACTGAAAGCTAGAAGGCAGCAGGAACGGCAGCAGCAGCAGCAAGTCTTGCTTCAGAAGCAGAGAGAAGAACGTCGGTTCTACGCCAAGCTGTTTACTACGAAGGAGGCGAGGCGAGGCGTGTCGTTGAACCTTCGGCTGCTGGTGCTTGCTCTTGGGACTGTAGTATCCCCGGGTGGAGAGGAGCCAAGAAGGCCAGGCAGAAAGCAGAAAGCACACAAGCGCGCGGGCCAGGCGTCAGGCGTGCCCCTCTCACAGCCTTCTAGCTTGTGCTCATTCGTTCCGTTTCTCCTTTGCCCGCGCAAACGTTCCTTTCGTTTCTTATCCTTATCTCGCTTCTTCACTTGATCTTCTCTTCCTTGGCCCCTCCTCCCTCTCTCCTCGTTCGCTCAAGTTCAACTTTTCATTTGTTCCTTTTTTGCTTCCGTCTTTCCTTTAGTTTTTCATCATCTTCTGTACTTTGCTCTGTCGGCCTCTCTCGCGCTCCTTCACGAATTGCTGGAAGCTGCGGGTACAGCAGCGTCTGCTGGCCCTCTCGACCGCGTGCTATCGCTCGCGATTTCTCTTTCGTCGTTTCTCCTCATTGACGCATCTATACCACTCTACGCACAAATTCGCACGACCGAGAGAGAGAGAGAGAGAGAGAGAGAGAGAGAGAGAGAGTTGCAGTTTTATGGGTCTTCCAGCCTCCTAAGGATGTCTGGTAGCTTCTTCTTCGGTGTTCAGGGCAAGAGGAAACTGGTGCAGTCTTGGCAATCCCGTTGCCCAATCTTTTTGATCTTCCTGATGTTTTTTCTTCTTTTGGCGGATTCTCGTTGTACACAGATCGGAATGAAACGAGGCAGCCTTCTCACTGGCCTGGTCATCAACCTCTGCCGACATCAAACGCTCGATCATCAGCGCCATCAACGTTTCACGACGAAATAATTACATCGCTGATGGATACCGCATTGACAGATCGAACTGGAATTGGTACAAACAAGTTTCATCTTCGTGCGAGATCCTCGCCTGTGAGCTGAGGGGCTGCATCAACGGCAGGCACTGGCGCGATGCTGGACTCGCGTCTGATAGAGAACTGGCGAGTGGCCAAGCCACTTTCGCGCAACGAGCGTGATATCGTTCCCATAACTTCGTCAAGTATACGATATATCCATACCGCGCCTTTTTTTTGCGCCCGCACCCTTCCGTCTTCGTTCGTTGGCTCAAACCCGAGTCTCAATCTTGTCTTTCAGCGTCCGCTCGACTAACAAGCGATCCTCGACACGCTCGCGGGGAGAAAAGTCGCGAGGAAATGAGCGACGATAAATATCTCGACGAGAGTGCGGCTAACGCAGGTGCGGAAATGGAACGAAATAATTGCTCGACTGTCAAAACACGCTGGTCACTGACACCGCGGAATAACTTCGTAACGTTGAAACATGCTGGGTTCGCGGCATTATCCTTTTTATCAGCCGAGGAATTTTTTCACGAGATTGAAGAATTCGTCGTCAACATAGCCCTGGCTGTTTTTAAGGATGTTGAGTCCCTATGAAACATGTTAATGCTAATTGTTCAATGAATAGCTTATTAATCGTCATGAAATTTTTACACGACCTCCTGAATGCTTCATGTGCAAACATACCAAATTTTCAGAGTTCTGTCATCATTACTTCAACCTCCTTAAGGGTTGAAATAAAAAATGATAAGAAAATTCTGAAAATTTGGTATGTTTTTGTATGAAGTATTTAAGAGGTTGTGTTAAAATTTCACGATGATTAGGAAGCTCGTTATTAAAAAATTAACATTTTGTTAAGAACAATTTTTAAAAGAAATGAAAAAAAATTTATCAATAAACTTCGTTTTGTTTCCGTTGCTTTCAGTATATTGTAGATATTATAAAATTGAGAGGTGAAAAAAAAACTTATTGCAAAGTTACATCAGTTTCCATAAAACAACATTTAATTTGTGAATGTTAATTGTTCAATAACGAGCTTCCTAATTGTCGTGAAATTTTTACACGACCTCTGAAATACTTCATACAAAACATGCCAAATTTTCAAAATTTTATCACCATTTGCGATTTGGGACTCAACATCCTTAACGGGTCGCTCGTGGCCGGAAGAAAAGGAATTTTTGTGATTTCTTTTTTGGGAAACCGTGTGCAGGTTGACGATTTTTTTTGCATTAGGGAGTATTGTTTTAAGTATCTTTCACAATATTGTGTTGCAAAATATTAATAAATGTGATAGATAGATAGGTAGATGGTTTGTGCAGACTTCTACTTGAAAAACGTCATTCGCGGTGACCACTGCTGCTTGGAAGTAAATCATTCCAAATAAAAACTTTTCAAACGCATGTAGTTTTTGTCAATTGTTCAAAAAATTGTCGCAGTTCGAAGTGGAGTATCGATTTTCGTTGATAAAAAAACTATGCATAGCAAAAAAAGTTGCTTCGTCCAAGCATATGTAGCAGAAGCTTGTAGAACTTGAATTTGATAGGTGCAGTGATTTTTTGGATTTCGTGGTCCCTGATTTACAAAAAGTTATTTTGAGAAAAACGCGTTTGAAGTTCGCCGGTTCGGGGTGGCTATCTGTAAATGCCCATAACTCCTTTAATTTCGAACGGAACGACTTGAAACTTTAAGAAAATACTTTCAAAATGTGAACCTTCGAAAATCTATCGAAAACTGAAAATACATATTGTCAAAAATCTCAACTACGCCTAACTCCTTAAATTACATACCCACTGCCCCGAACGAAGTCAATCCTTTTAATTTTTTCTATTGCGCATTATTAACTTCCTCGTCAATTTTTGCGAATTCTCCAATCTTTTCGTTCCAGCCGACGCGCATATTCTAAATAAAATTGCACAAAATTCCGTCTTCTCCAATTCATCGTTAATTGTGAGTAGTAAAAAAAAACCGCCACAATTTCTCACAATTCTTTCAAATCTCAATTTCGTCTTGCTCATAAATTGTAAATTTCTCCACGAAAGTGACAAAGACATGTTTTTTCACACACGACCACATTACGATAAAAAAAACTAATACCCGAGGAAGTTTTCTGCCAGAGGGTTCAGCTTTGCTTTTCACGTGGATGGTACATAGAAATGAGTCGCAAGCAGGCGGATTATAATCTGCTACGCTGTTAACTCGATTTGCATCTCTCCGTATGAGCATAGAACGTATAGAGTATCCACTCAATGCTCCCTGTTCCAATCTATATTGCTTTCGAGCTCAGTTGCTTCCTACGTCTCTTTTTTACGAGGTACAAGTACGTAACGCGTTCTTATGGGTACACGTATGAATATAGCCTACAAGTATCTTTATATCCACACGAGGAGAGGTGACTTTGAAGACACTCGATTTCGAGACTCCTCTTCACAGTAGTCTGTCGTCCCCATATTCAACCCTATGTGTGAACCGATGTCTCCAAGATCACATTTGAATCAATGGAAACACGAAGCTTACTTCAAGGACGTCATCGTCCCCAAAATCTCGTCCCAAAGCCATATCTGCTGGTAGCGAAGGAAAATACATACAACGGCTTTAAAGTACACTTTCTCCATATATATATATACCGGGTGTCCTATTTTAATCTTACACCTGATTGATCTCGAAAAATACTGCTCCGGTAGAGTATTGAGTATAATAAACCGTTTAGGGTTCAAAGGGGACGTTAAAAAAATCTATTTTGGTCCAAAATTCAAAATGGCGACGGTAAGATGGCCAACATGCTTTTTGAAATGGGAACGTGAATTTTTTTCGTATAAACTAACTTTTGTAGGAGATTTTTTTGATAGCGTTCATAATTTTTTTGTTGGAATGTCATTTTTTACTATTTTAGTCCTATCCAGAATGAATTCACGAGGAGGTGAACCCTAGTGTAAGAGTGCATGTGTATATGGGTGTAGGTTTGTTATGGTTTGTTCGATAACCCAAACAAGGATTAAGTCTCTGATGCTCGTCACTTCAGGTAAAAGAAATTCAGCTAAAAATGTTCAGCTAAAAAGTATTCAGCTAAAAAGTATTCTAACCTAAAAATTAGTGACGTTATCAAAAAACTTTTCCCACAAAAGTTGTTGGTTTTGGCCTGATAAATGTTTTGGTGGAAACAAATTCATGATCCCATTTTTCAAAAACATGTCGGCCATCCAAACGTCGACATTTTGAATTTTGGACCGAATAAGTTGGTTTTTAACGTCCCCCCTTGATCCTTAAACGTTTTATTATACTCGATACTTGATCGGAGCAGTATTTTTGGAGATACATCAAGTGTAAGAGTAAAATAGGACACCCAGTATATATATATATTCATCAGATAGATTACCGTTGCACATGTAAAATAATATTAATTTGCATTCGCGAGCTTGTGGAGTGTTCCTCGTACACGACGAATACACTTCTTCCCTACGTATGCCCTCTGATCTTCAGATGAAAAAAAGTCAGACGTTACGAAATATTTTACTGCATTACATTATTCGTTGCTCGGAGGATGGTGGGTTACGAAAAGAAGATGCAGATCGCAGGATAAGGTATACGCGCAAATAAACGAGAATCAGCAAACGAGAGTATCGCGTGATAACTCGAGTCTTTTGCGGTCGATCACGATGAAATTGACGAACGTTAACGTCGACGAGAACCGAAAATCTTCGTAGCCAGCGAAAAACAGTTCATTCAGCGTTTTTGTTAGAAATTTTGGGCCGAGCAGTGTTCAATGCATGGCAAAGTTTCCGAGCCGTGCGAACCTGTCATCGGGTCGATGGAGAAAGAGAAAGAAGCTTTAAGGGGTACCTTTAGACGAGAAAAAATGTGCTGATTTTCGTGACATTTTTTTAAAGGCACGATTTGTTCACCATTTTTTAGACTTAGGATACCGTAGAACGACGTTAAATTGACATTAAGGGTAATTTTGACAGTTTTTGGAGCTACTTCATCAGAGCGCCAAAAGTGTGATGTGCAAGGGCACAGACTAATTATTTTTTAACAGTTTTTCTATTGATGCTTAAATTTGTTGTTCAAATTTATTATAATGTTGCTCAAGTTGATTTTGATCTCAATGATAATTGTAAGACCGATTAAGTGCCTATGATAGGACCCTAGGTACTTGATATTTTTATGTAAAATGTTTCCTTAATGAAGATGACAATTTTATAATTTCATGTATAATGCATAAAATCTTTATTTTTGAAATCAAAGTGACGTCAAAGTGATCTTCAATCTTTGACATAAGTTGCATTTCAATGCCTTGTCAAAGAAACTCCACACTCGAGGTTACTTTGACACTTAAAAAAAAATGTTCACTGAAAATTCATTTCTTAAGTTCAAATACCGACAACTTTTGAATGAAACAATATTTTTTGAATTCCGTATGTACTTCTCTAGGTATTCCAATGTAGATTAACGAGAATTTTTGTTTTCTGTTCTAGGTAAAAAAATGTAGATGCTAAATATCACGCCGCGGAGCGCCTTAAAAAAAGATAACAAAAGAAAATATTAGTAGTCGGCCATTTTGTACAACGAAAAAAAAAAAAAATATCCAGCAGCTTGATATTCATACTAAATAGATGTGTAATTAATTTTATGAGTGAATCACTTTTTCATACAAAAAAAATTGTTAAATTCGCACATGACTTTATATCCGTTGCTGTGGCCTAAGGCCTCTTTAGAAAGGGCGGAGGTATGGCACGGTCTCCTAAACTGCATTTTCAAAACTGGTGTGACGTATAGCTCAAAAACTGGTTAACCGATTCTAATGCAATTTGGTATAAATCTGACCGACCTTATTGTCTAGAACATGAACCTAAATGTTTTAAAAAATTAAAACGTACGTTCTTTTATTTAAAAATGTAGATATTTGTTTGGAAATGTAATCTTTCCGTTTCAAAGTATACAATTTCAGCGGTTTCCAATATTTCTCACTTTTTCTTGGTTCATATTCTGCGTATGAGTGTTTATGAAAGAAAAATCTTCGTTCGCTTTTTTTCAGATTAATGCCGCTGACGCTACGTGTCACGTCGTCTGACAACATCTGCCGTAACCAGTTTAGAAGACCGTGTCATATCTCCGTCATTTTTATATATTAATTTTTAAATAATACCATGTACCAGCCAAAAGTAGTAGCAAAACATAGTCTAAGTGTCAAAAACGGGGAAGACATTTTTCCTTTAAAAAAAATCATGAAAAACAGACATTTTTTCCTCGCCTGAAGGTATCCCCCCTTAATAGCTAGCTTTTCGAAAGAACGCACACGCTATGTGAGATATGACGAGGACTGGACCGCGCAGGAGAAATCAAAATACCTTCACTCTCGTTTCGTTCTCGTCGCTCGAGTTCACCGCGACGCAAACGAGGGATTCGCGTGTGGCGGTGTAACGTCGAGAGAATACAGACAAAACCAATCGGGGAAATGGTTCTGATCCGTTGGCCGAGATCAACACGGCCAATGGGTCCAAAAGGTATCGGGCAAGAAATGAGCAAAGATCTTTTCACTTTTTTAAGGATGTTGAGTCCCAAAACGCAAATGATGATAAAATTCTGAAAATTAGGTATGTTTTTTTATAAAGTATTTCAGAGGTCGTGTAAAAATTTCACGACAATTGGGAAGCTCGTTATTGAACAATTAACATTCACAAATTAAATGTTTTTTTTATGGAAACTGATGTTACTTTGCAATAAGTTTTTTTTTGACCTCTCAATTTTATAATATCTACAATATACTGAAAGCAACGGAAACAAAACGAAGTTTATTGATAAATTTTTTTTTATTTCTTTTAAAAATTGTTCTTAACAAAATGTTAATTTTTTAATAATGAGCTTCCCAATCGTCGTGAAATTTTAACACGACCTCTTAAATACTTCATACAAAAACATACCAAATTTTCAGACTTTTCTTATCAATTTTTTATTTCAACCCTTAAGGAGGTTGAAGTAATGATGATAGAATTCTGAAAATTTGGTATGTTTTTACATGAAGTATTCAGGAGGTCGTGTAAAAATTTCATAACGATTAAGAAGCTATTTATTGAACAATTAACATTAACATGATTCATAGGGACTCAACATCCTTAAATCGATTCTCGTTGATCGAAGCATTTTTCATTTTTATTCATATCCTTCCGGGCCTTTACTTCAATTCGTCTGGGCCAAAAATTTACCCGATTGAAAACACCAAAAATTCACGATGACATGAGAAAATCAACGTACGTATTCGATGAGCATCAAATCAAAGGACTTTTGATTCTCGTGGAAATTATCATGTCCATAACTGGGCGGAAAATAAACCTAAACAAAGTAATAATTACCTAAAAATAACGGGTCAAAATCATCACAAAATTCAAAAATGTAGGAAACTTGGTGAAGGCAAAATGTTTCGTTCACAAAGCTTGCCCCATGAGCAAGTCCTTTACGAGGAAGATGTAAATATTTGTAATATCGTAATTGATTTGTAATTGTAGTTAATTTGTAATTTCAATTAATTTTTTATTTCAATTAAATTGTAAATTTTATCAATTTTTCATTTGAATTAATTTGTAACTTTCATCAATTTCTCATTGTCATTGATTTGTAATTTTTATGGATTCGTAAGTTTAATTAATTCGCAAGTTTAATTAGTGTATAGTTGCATTGTAATTAATTGAACGAAATTGTATTTTTTATTTGCAATTATAATTAATTCAATAAAATTGTGATTTTAATTGCCAATTGTGATTAATTTAAACAAGTCGTAATTTTTATTTCTTATCACAATTAACTTAATAAAATTGTATTTTTTATTCGTAATCGTAGATGATGTAACAAAGTTGTAACTTTTATTTTCAATTACCATTCATTTAATAAAATTGTACTTTTCATTTGTAATTGTAATTAATTCAATCAAATTGTAATTTCAATTTACAAATACAATGAATTTGATAAAATTGAAATTTGTATTTCAACCGCTAATTAATTTAACAAAGTTGTAATTTGTAATCTGCTATCGAAACAAAATGCTGAAGAAGCAATGTGAAAGTTTCTGATTGCGCCGTCTCTCCTAAATCTCCGTTCTAATACCACCATATCAAACATTATTGATCATTGCTACGCCAAACAAAAACTACCCCCTCACCATTGCAAATCCTCCCCTTCCTCCATAGCTCCCAACACACAGCGTCGATTAATTTTCAAAATCAAAGTCCACGACCAGTCTCTTGGTATCTCAATGGAAGCGTTCCTCGCCGTTATCCCGTCCGCATCAAACTCATCGCGATTTCAAATTCTCCAGAGAGCAAATCGACATATCGATCTCGAGGGGAACGCGCATAACGCGATATACGTTTTGTTTTCTCTTCGCATCACAAGATACAAAAGGTAGTTGGCCGAATGGTAAGGGAACTTATCAAGTGGCGCGTCGAATAAACGATCGGATTGCGTGTGGTATCGTTCGATTCTGCGAAATATAAAACTGCTCACTTGGCCGCGAGAGAGAGAGAGAGAGAGAGAGAGAGGTAGAGAGAGGGAGAGAAAAAAATGAATCAAAGTGCAGCGAGGGACGAGAAACACGGAGGAATGGAAGAGCCAGGGACGGCAGGGGGGGGATTGGGTGATGCACTGGACCGGAATTCCAGCTCGGTACTCTTGCCCGAATTCATCGTTGATGCGCGAACTGGTGAGCCGCGCATCGCTCTGCACTCTCACCGGATTCCCCTCCGTGCTTTGACCGTTACCGTAATAAAAGGCAATCATCGACGATTATGCGGCTGCCTGACGCGCCGGAGTTTCGGACGTACGTCAATCCTGTCACCCTCTGGTCTCGCATCAACACAAGATATACATCTATATAATGAAACGGGAAACGGTATATATATATATATATATATAATATATGTATGTAGGGTGGCACAATTTTGAGCTCTATTTCTTTTTCCTTTTTCTCGCCATCCAATTATCTCCTTTAAAGGAAAAAAAAACTGTCGCTGAAGCTGCGAGCGGTCAAAAAATATTTAGAGGTCGCTCAAGCATCCCAAAAATTCAAATTTTCATATGAAAATCGAATTTCTTTTTCGTCCACTTCTTATCCATAAAGTTCACGCATTGTAATTTTTAAATCAACCTCGCGAATAAATAACGCGAATAAAATAAATAACTCCTTGTAGCATAAAAATAAAATAAACAGCTGAGTGTTACATTTTCTGAATAATTTATTATAATAATTTGTAACAAACACCAATTAGACGGTATGTGTTATTATGTATTATTATGCATTATTGTATTATGGCGTCGCTCGTGGTACAACTACGATTGGTCTGCAGTTTGACTAACGAGACCAACTGCTGTGGGACCCATCACGATGCTCGGAAAACAGCTGCTTTTTCAGTTATACTGATAAAACGACCTATAATTTCGTTCGCGGACGAGAAGTTTGAAGAATTATTTTATGAGAACAAAGATTATAATTCTCGGGTTAGAAGTGTGAGGTAAATTCAGAAAACCTGTTTTTGAAGGAAAAAGGATTGATACGTTTGAAAATTTTACAAAGCGTCAAGTTTATGAGTGAGAAGAGAAAACAAATTGAAAATTCCGACGCTCTTGAGCGACCACTAAATATTCATTGGCCGGCTAGAGCTTTCGCGAGGTTGATTTAAAAATTATAAAGCGTCAAATTCGTGAGTGAGAAGTGCACGAAAAAAAAAATCGATTTTTGAATGAAAATGTGAATTCTTGGGGGACGCTTGAGTGTTCTGTAAGTATTTGTTGACGGCTCGCAGCTTTCGCGACAATTTTGCTTTTCTTCAAAGAAAATTATTGGGTTGTGAAAAAAAGGGAAAAAAAGAACTCAAAATTGTGCCACCCTAATATATATATACATACATACATACAGGGTGTCCTGTTATGAATGGATAATCCTGCCACAGTCGAAAGGTATGATCATGTTCTGCTATATGCTGAAATTTTAGTTTAGTAAAAGTCTCACAACTTTCAAGATTTCGGGCTTTTTGTAATTTTTTAAAAATCATCTACTTTCGGTTTTTTGCATGCCATTTCTACAAATGGCATGCAAACCAACAATAACTGAGCAACTTTCTAAAGTAATTCTAAAGATTTGCGTAGTACATTTTTTTTACACCGCAGGCTATGAAAGTCAGATGTTCGAATTGGTTTGCATGAAAATTCTGCGTAAGATCTTTTTTCATAAAGTTTCCTCAACATTTGAGGTTAAAAAGACTTTTCGAGATGAAACATATATCCAAGAGTATTTTTTTTTCAACCGGGTCGAAACAAGTTATGATTTGTGGAGATGGCATGCGAAAAACCAAAAGCAGATTATTTTTATCTCGACACCCTATATATATATATATATATATATATATATATATATATATATATATATATATATATATATGATGGAGAGGTGATTTTGAGGATTCTAAGACCGACCTCATAGAAGCCTCCAAGCCCTATACTCAACATTATCCAAACTCCAATGTCCTAAAAGTCACCTCTGCATAAGGGTCTTGAAGTTTGCATCATTGGAGCGCGACGAATTTTTTTTGTCAAATTTTGCTACAATCCAAAGTTTTTTTTTTTAATTGCTGCCTCTATAATTCCGCAAAAAAGCCAGAAAACGTCTGGGTCATTCTCGTAGCCTAAACCTACCACAAGTTTGGATGAGGCCAAGTAAACGATTGGAAAAAATGAATTTTCGTTGCATTGCGACAATGCAAACTTCGATATCATTTGATACATATGTAAGCATATTTATATAAAAGTGACTTCGGGGACCGTCGTATATGCGAAATAAACGATTCGTTAAAAAACGAATTGACGACGGCTCGTAAAACAGCAGCATGTGCTGATAACCAACGTTGCGCGGACATAGGGACTCCATATACGGCGAAGGGGAGATGGGACGATCTGCAACGTCAATTTTCGTTCCACGTTGCTTTTACCGCGAACCGATATTAAATGTTTGCAAGCAATTCCACCGTAATGGCTATCCACGATCCCGTTTCGAAACTATTATCCCTTCGTCGTTGCAGCGATGTCCTTTTTTCTCCGGGGATTTTTCGGCGGACGCAGCCTACCGCACGTGCAGGGGTTGCTCCCGCGTGGACGAAATTCTCTGTGACGAAGAATCAACGCGGATAGCCCTGGAGAATGTCAAAATGGTAATAAACGCTGGGAGACACAGTGCTCTCATTGTTTGTCGGCGTTGCAGTTTGTCGCTTTTTTTGCTCACTGCGGATGTGTCCTCTTTGCAGCGATAGCGGGGATAATGATAGGAGGGAGAAAAAAAATTGATTCGACGAGCGATGAGGGCAATCGATCGTTGGACTCAGGCTGTCGGAGTTGAATCGTCGGGGGTGTCCAATGGCGATTAATGGTGATTCGAGTAATGGGGGGAAAAAGGAATTGAACGCTGAAGTACGTGGAGGCTTCTGTGGGTTTTATTCGGTCAGTTGCTATCTCGTTATGGGTGCCTTCTTGAACATATTTGCATTCGTTTGATTACACTGTTGAAAAAGGCCATTTGATTTTACTAGGATCTATTCGAGGGGAATGATTTTTTTCGTTGCGATCGCTGGAATGCAACGAAAATTCGTTTTTGGAATTTTATGTCCTTATTTTTATTATTTTATAATAGCTTATTTTGCAGATTTCAATTCCAGATGTGCAGACACGCGAATTAAAAAATTATCGAGGGATTTTCCTAACAAATATTAGGTAAAAAATTGAACGTTAGAAAAATAATAATTGTTATGCATTACAACAATGCAAACTTCGATATGTTTATTTCGAACATATAGTTTTATTTGTTTCAAGTATTCCTGCATGCGGAGAATTCAATAAATACGTTTTTGATGAAAATACATTATTGATTTGATATTGGAGAAGATATATTTGAACTAAAAATATCTTTATTTACATGCAGTAAAAGTGTCTTAAGAGGATACACCTAGTTGAACTTTGGTGAAAATTTTTTTAACTGCACGTCTTCCCAGAAAAAGATCACAAAAATGTCTCTCCTTTCGGCCATGAGCTATGTGTATCCCGTTGAATATTAATATATTGTTATTCCGAACGAATGAAAGTTGTATTTGAATTAGTGGCATTTCGATTTCCAACCAGCAAATTTACCAAATTTTCTCTATCATGTGCAATAATATTGATCGGTATCGTCAACAACCGTCAATAGCAAAAAATTCTTAAAAATATTTTACATCACCCACCATGTCGGTGCACTTCGGCCACAAAGCGTACTACTACGCCTATAAATTTACTACTTAATACAAAGAAAAAAAAATTAGCTAGAACTATTCAGTCTATACGACTAAACATTTTCTTGAGTAAATAAAGCCCAATACCAAAATTACTGGAAGCATATAATTTTTCATCACTCAACCGTGCTGAATAGATCTTCATTTAAATGGATTAATATGTTCGAAATAAATCTCAGGAATAGTCGAATCAATTTTTAAAAAACAGTGATCTTTTGAAGTTAATTATAATGATAACTTAATTATAGATTAAATTATTTAAAAAAAATAAACGCATTAACTTGATTTCGATGCAACATTTTTATCGGTATAAAATAAAATACGGCACAGCGACAATTAATGCAGTCAGATACATTACATTTTTTTCCGTCGGAGCCTCAAATTCTCGAGAGTACAAAGTACATCTTTTCGTGGAATCAGAAAAATGTACTTTATCTCATTCCAATTAAGTACCAAGTTATGATTCTTCTGAAGTTTGTTCGATTAACACTTCGAGTCCGTGCGAGCTCGCGTCACAAAAAACAACGCTCTTACACGAGCACGTGCAAAAACGTACAAATAGGTCGGTTCACACGGTTTGAGCCTTGCACGCAATATTAGCGACTATTTTGTAACGGGAAATATATTTCTTGCGATATGCGACGCAAAGCTGAATAATTCAATAAGAATACACACACACACACACCTATATATATATATATATATATATATATATATATATATATATATATATATATATAAGTTTCTAATGATCCTTCATATTCCCTCGCGGGCTTTTACAATCTCTTCCCTTTCACTCGTACCTTCCACTTTACGATTCGCAGTTCCCCCAGAGTGCCCCCAGAGTGTTGCCCACAGCCAGTTCATCCGCATTTCCACGAGGGCACAGGGAAACTGTGGAAAACCTGTGTCGATACAGCTGTTCTATTTTACTGAATTTTAGTTCCTAAGCGTGGAGTGCGTTAGTCCTCCATCCGACTATTGACTCCAGCTGACGCTATTTGCATTTATAAACATCCACCGCGAGAACTGTAGGAACGTCCGGAACATTCTGCAGATGACATTACACATCTGGGGTCTGAAGTTTCCAGCACAAAGGCGAGTAGAGCCGAAGCAGACGATCGAAAAATGATGGGACCGAAAACGGCGCATTACTGGCCCAGTTAGGGGGGACTTAGGCCCTTAGTAACCGGCGACCATCCAAGAGGCAGAATTGTCGAGGAATCACGATTGCCACAGCTTCCAAGATGCTGATCAAACAGTCAGGAGAGCAGGAGAGTACGAGGTATGAATTATTCCTTCAAGGAGACAGTAGCCCAATAGAATTCTAGAGTATCCCGATCGACGTTTGTTCCCACGACGTACCATAACGCGTAATCAATAATTAATTACATCGCACCAACGGAACGCAACGGACCTCACCGGATGGCCGTAGTAAACACGGCTCTTCACAGAGGTTCGATTTCACGTAAGCATCGCGACCGGCGAGGCTTTTCTAGGATTCTCTCTGTGTTGATACTGGCACCGGTCGTACTTGGAGTCAACGAGCAAGAGATGCCTGGGACTGGTCTGTGTATACAGCAGAGTAAACCTTCAACGCAACGGACGGATTGAGGCAGCAAGAAGATGACAACAGTACGAGCCTTCGGGGGCTTCTCCCACTCGATCGTGCGACGACCAACGTGCACACCTTCATACATAACCGTCATACCGAGATAACAAGTCCTGCAAATACACGTGCATCCATCTACATGCGCTTGTGGACCTACTTTTATACACATATACGTACGTATTATGGTGTTCATATACAAACTGTGCGCCGGCTCTTGTTAGGTTTGCTCTTCGCAGGCGAGCGAACTCTCGACTCTATCACTCTTGGAAATTCCACGTGTATGCGATTAAACTGTTAATTATGTCGACAAGCATCTATCGCATGTGCATCAACACCGCAGACGTCTGCGGTCTCGATTACTTCACTGCACTCAAGACTCTGTTCGCACTAAATGCATTCCGTCATTTGATCTACCACTTGCTTCTTTTCTATTGATCCTGGCTTGTTTTCTTTGAGCGGAGACCTGTTGAGATTCTCGTGACCGATGCTCCTTCTTATGCTAAGGGCTTTTACGATCCCTTTCACTTTTGACCCACACTTGCCGCTGCAATTTTTCACTGGGGACCCCCCGGAACATTGGAGGCACCATTCGTTCCTCGTGCAGTGTTGACGAAGGCACTTTGGAGTGGGCCTTCGATTTTTGGGCATATTCGCGGAGATGGCACAGCATTGGAGACTGTTAGATACGTTTTTTTTTTTGGTGGAGAAATCAGTTTGAGGGGTAAAGCAACTCTTGGGGGTGAAGCATGTCAAGCAGTTTCGAATGTTCGGCAGTTTTGAATGTAAGCATTTCCAATAAATTAACATGCTAAATTCCATTTATGGTAGCATGTCCATTTATTTCAGTGAAACAGAAAGGAAAATCATTATAATACGTAAGGCTACCCAATTTTGTTTTCGGAAACCGCTGAACTTGAATAGGGCCACCGCTAGGGGTGTTTGAAATCTTAGGACTTTGGTGATCGAAAAAGGGGCCAAACGGGTCGATTTTTTTCATCTTTCATGTCGTTTTAAGAGTTTATCTGATGGAACATTTTCTGCAAATATTGAACACCACGGCATTTTTTACGAATGCTCAAAATTGAGCTGGTTAGACGCGAAAAAGGTGTTTTGATCAACATTTGATGATTTTTAATATACGTTGATGGATTTGGGGAAAATTAATGGTGAGTTCGCATTGAGAGGTATTGGAGAACCAAATTCTTTTCGCACTTTAGCTTAAAAAAGTGCCTTTGCTGAATGATCATTTTTTTTCTGCTTCGTTTCTGTGCTTATTTTTTTCCTTGTCGTTTTTTCTTTAAAACGCCAATTGATTTGTTAAGCTACGATGATTTTTCGATCTGTTGCAGAATTTTAAAGTCGACCATGGATTTTCGCGAATTTTTCCCTTTGCCTCTTTTTCGCCCATTTTTCAAGTAGACTTTTCGAAAAACTGATTGAGCCATTGAGATGAATGACGCGGCGTTCTTAAAGTTTATCAGAATCCTTTTTAAAACGTTCCTATCAAGTTTATGTCACTCAATATTACCGAAGCTACGGCTGTTTGAAATCGTGCGATTTTTTTATTTTGAAAAAAGACTAAAAGAGTCGAATTTTTTTCCCCATGTTCACACCGTTTCTATCTTATGGAAAAATTTCCGCCAATTACGAATATAATCGAGGTTTTATAGAAAGCTCGAAATTCCGCCAGCCAAGAGCGAAAACCATGTTTTCGCACACTCTTGACAATTTTTGATAAATATGAAAGATTTTCGGAAAGCTTAATGGTGACTTCTACAAAAAAAAAAATTAAAAATCCAAATTATTTTCCGATTTCGTGCAACAGAAAGTTTCTTCACTGAATCGCCGCTCATTTTCTTCGTCCTGATTTGAGACTTCGCTCCGCGCCCGTTCGTGTACGTTTTCCGTGCGTGTATATTTGTACCAACTGTTGACGCAGAGAGGCGATGAGGAGCGTTATATTTATAAGCTTACGCGAAAATCCAGCGACGAGATGGGCTTGCGCTACAATTTTAGTGCTCGTGCGAGAGGCTAAATCGTAAGGATTCTCGGAAAGCTCGGCTTCACCGAAGACCCAACTGGCTGGAAAAAGGAGACGAAAGCATAGCCCTTGCGTCGTCGCCGTTTGAAGGCATCTGGTACAAGAGAAAGCCCAGTGACGACAGCCATCGAATTGTCGCGACGACTGATCCATTTTCACCCGTGGGTGCGCGTAAAAAAAGCTGTATCGAAGCAATCAGGCAACTCCCCATTGCTCGTTCGTAAACGACCCCAAAAAACACACACACGAGTTGTCAACAGCGTTGACAACTCGTGACGCAATGATGAATGCCTCGCAGACAAAATCCTCAACCTGCCTCGACATCAATACGCAAATTGAAGAAGAGAATTTTGAAATCTCTCACTCGGCGTAGCCTTCGAAATCCTCGTCGGGTTTATGCCTGGAATGAATTTGTATATTATTACCTTTGCGAGAATTCCTGATGGATCCTGGGGTTAGCAGCTTAATCCCAATTACATTAAATTTGCTCGTCAATTATGATTTCCCTGTTAATTGGTGAGAGTCAGAGGTCAGGCAACGGGAATATTTCTCGTAACGCACCGTCAAGATCGTGGCTTACGTGCCAGCAGCGTCTCTACCAATTCTTGTTCCCTGCTGTGAGCTCGAAAGGAGCCCCGTGATTGGCCGTTGCCGACTACCAAAGACGAGACGTCTGGTACTTCCTACTCGTGATTTCATTAACGGATTATGTTAATTGATTAAGGCTCGAGTCGAGTGCGCACGCATTCGAGTATTCGAGCAAGCAAGAGGAGAGCTTGAGGAAGCTATT
Organism: Ophion costatus; assembly: GCA_951751655.1. Classification (NCBI taxonomy): domain Eukaryota; kingdom Metazoa; phylum Arthropoda; class Insecta; order Hymenoptera; family Ichneumonidae; genus Ophion; species Ophion costatus. The sequence continues at coordinate 33,570,427 of OX632361.1, forward strand.
CTGACTCTCATTATACAACTCGGACGTTAAAAGCTCTAGCGACGATAAAAGATTCAATATATGGTACGCCGAAAAATATCTGAATGTGAATTTGGCTTTTTCGTCGTTGCCATTCGCGCGGAAGGGTTGAATAAAGATGAATATTTATGCTCGGGTTGTAATTACGCAAATTAAACGGGTTGGTCATTTAACTCGTTTCACTTGGCCTCAGGCAACGGACGAGATCTTCAAGATAGCGCGAAAAAAGGTGCTAGCGGTTTCATTGGAAGGAAGATGGATGATGACTACAATGGATGCATTAGTCACTTCTACATGCTTCATCGGGATAAACACGGCTGTGTCTGATGGCATAATGAAACGCAATGCTGAATGTAAGCTGCAGAGATCCATAACTAAGAACAGTCGAGAACTCTCTCGAGAGAGAACGTGTATCTCTTACATAAATATTATCAACTAGGTGGACACGGAGGGTGAGTATGACGTAGCGTTCAGCGAGAACACCATTCAAGGCTAATGACCAAGCACCTTTCACCCTGTCGATGCGAGCTGACAAGATCGTGTCATATATACGTACGAGGAAAAAAAGTGCGAGAGGCACTGACGATGGAAACTACTCGGCATTCTTTTGTTGGGATCCGGGAGCAGAAAATGCTACTTTCCTATGACGGTGATCGATTTATTTGCAATTCTAAACGAAACTTGCGCTTTCCGCTGATGTGAGCATCCATGAAAATTTTTCTATTGGACTGACCGAGTAGCAGGCACGATGGTACGAATGTCCAGTCCCGCATAAAAGGACAATACGGTGATGAGAAGTGGTCAAAGTCATATGACATCTGCAGCCGAATGATGCTGACGCGTGAAAGAATCTACAATGGCAATGGGAACTGCAAATGCAATATTCTATGACATCTCTAGCAGAAGAATGGTAACACCAGAATGTATCCGATGTAGTTGATTCTCTAGCCAATTGTAATGTTCTTCAGCTTGGATTGGGCGTAAGTAAGCTTTTCGTTCCTGTCGGGCTGGCGGTAAGCAAGCTAGATTGAAGGATCATTCCTCCTAGCAGCCATGCTTAATAATCATTACACTGTATTACTTCCTGTCAAAGTGGCAGTCGAATGATCAGTTCTGACAAAAATGGCAGCCACAGCTCATCTCCTATGGCATTCTTTCAAATAGCCCACCAAGTGTCGTCATCATCGTGACAACATCTTTCCATTTCTACTATGACTCCAATAGCACTCCCCTTTTCTCATTAGCGTTCTGCCGATCAATGACGTATAGCGATATGAGGAACTTCACCAGATCGATCCTCACGCTTGGCCTCAAGAGTTATGCTCGTGATGCGTGTCTCGAGATTTTGTCAATTAGATCTTTGGTAAATTGGGACTATTAGGGTGTCGCTGCATTATCGAAATCGCGTATGCGTGGAGATCTTAGTAAACACTTATTGGACACAAGCACTCAAGCATACGACCTAAAAAGATAAGTCCACTCGTCTGTGCACTTAGAGGGCAATGCAGCGATCAAGACGCTTCGTTGGTGGCGCGCCCAACGTTCTAGTACCGGCGAAACTCTCACGAGACATAATGTTGCGGTGCATTGCTGATCGTTCTTTGCATATTCCTTGATACAGCTAGAAGTCAAGCGAAATATTGTTAATGTGACGATTGCAAGGCTAGGCCTCGATACCTGGACATAACGATAAGGAAGACGAGCGTCCTCGTGTGTGGCCGGTGATCTCCTTCCAGTTTCTTCCTCCTGGTCGAGTCACTTCTTATCGCAACGAGAACTCAAAGTCTTAAGGATACCTGGGATATCCGTTGCAGGAGTTTCACTCTCCAATCTGCGGCCCATCATTTTTCCGACACCCTTATCGCCAAGTACCCTTCGTTGAAAACGACCTCACCGCGGGTAATTACGGTCCTATCGACTCCAACAGGTCAATACATTTGTGGAAAGATGTTAACACGACCATTGGCGACGCTGAGACTCGGCACAGTTCATATTTCTGCTTTCTGATACTTGCAGCAGCTCGTTTTGTTATCGCTAGTGATTTTCCGAAAAACGAACAGTAAACGAGCACTTCTTTGTAGGTGTTACCTCCAAATTGGCAAGTTCGCAATCATTCCTGAATTCGTGATATTCCGATTCTGAATATCCCACCCAGATGCATAGATGTAGCTCCATGATGGGATGTTTATTCAACTATTTTTGCAAATGTTACAAACGGTAGTTTTGAAACGCAGTTGTCCGGGAAGGACACCAAACGGGTTTCCGGTTGGTATGCCGGACTTGGGTTTGTCCTCATCGTTGTGGCGGCCTTGGGCATCAAGGAGTTGGCGAGAAATCGTTGGAGCGTAGCATATCGGGTTTATGGGCCTCTCGATTCACTGGGGAAGGGGGGATGTGTACGTACTTGCATCGTTTCGGCTCTCGTATCAGGGCAATGCTGTCAGTGTGCGGCATCAAAGTCTTGCTACCTCGTACCCTCCCTGTACACCTTTCGGCCTCAGCTGGGTCTGGCTTTAAGCCGTAAATGTCAATTAACGGAATACGAAATATAGCCGTGGGATAGTGATTGATTTTGCGCCAAGAAAAGCCGGCACTTACAGCTCGCGTGTGCATTCCTTATAAACGTCAATAGCGTTTGGTACTAGAATCTCGAGTGTACCATCCTACCGCCTCTTAAGCTGCATCGGGAAACACCTGTCTGTGATTTACCGTACTTCTTCGATAACGCAGCTTCTTTATCGCTCTTAATTGCACGCCAATGTGACCCGAACGGCCTCTTCTTTTTTTCCCTTTATTATTAAGCTTGGCCAACGGTGATCGATGCCCAGTGAAAGGAACAAGGCACATTCAAAATTGATGCTCATTCGATGCAGCACTCAGTGATCTTTCGAGCCGAGTGAATGTACCGTGATCGTCTGACCCTAACATGTTAATCTCGCGTTATCCCTAAGGGCGATATCCAAATTGACCAAAGGACTCTAAAACTTTCAGTATGTTCACATTCACTCGTTTGAAACTGAAACCAAAACTGGCAAACTTCCAATGAGCTAATTTCAGTCTGCAAAATGGACATTCCATCAACCCTATCAAGTCAATACGAGATGGTAGGCTTTGAAAGATTATAATCACGGAAATATCAGGGTCAACGTAGACTTAAGATTATCCGACGGCTATACATCATCATCATCATCGATTACAAATAAATCTACCGTGACGAGTAAAGTGTTGGTTTACCGGTGTAATTCGGATTGAAGACAGCCAACTCATTCAGGATCGCACTATTGCCTCCTACGGACTATCTTTGGCTCTATGGTCGTCATGTCTCGCGCGTGTGGTTTAAGTTCCTTCACAGCTCTTTTTCCACAGATTCCCAGCTGTTGGGCACCACCTGTCGCATCGCCCTTTTCGCGCCGTTTAACATCACCCACGTGACCCGAAACGTTCTATCGTCCAAGCAAAACGCAGCCTGCTCTTTCCCTTCCTCGTTCCGCGCTCAGCAGCACTCGAACGCATCTCGACTTCTGTTGACAACCAGAAAGGCATCGTCTTGGACTCCTTGACGAGTTGGGTCTTGCCAATTGCGTCCGATTCTTCGGCAGTCAGCGATCTACGGCAACGCCAACCTACTGACGCTAATCACTGAGCACGCGCTGCAATAACATTTTTTTCCGCGAGCTGCGCGCATCCACGGAGGAAGATTTACTACGCAGATATAAACCTATAGAAAATAACGAGATGGAACGAGAGGCGAGTAACAACTGGCTTACGAAAGGAATTTTCTTCGTTACTCGCGGTACACGATTGACCGATAAATATTGCCGATATCCCGCGTTGGTTTACCTTCTGGTGTGTCATTTTTCAAATCAACGCAAGGCCAAACGCTACCGATCAATCTTCGTTTTTTCATTATGCGAGGAAACTCGGTACACGAGTATTTGCGCGTTTGCAGAAAGCAAGAACCCCAAAGCAAACGAAAAATCAGGAGTCAGCGTGGCAAGAGGAGTGGCACGAGAGATATAAATCCGGAATTTTATAACGCCTCTGACTGGCATTTACGATTACGGCGAGCCAGCTGCTGCTGTTGCTCGTATGGGATCATCGATTAGTATCGATTGTACGGAGGACCGCGAGGCTGCTGCTGCGGCTTCCACCTGCTCGGGTCGCTCCCACTTTCCTTATTCAAGTGTCTCCCTTGCGTTACACCGAGTATCCTTCGCGAACAAGCAAAGGTTACTTTAACGAAGATCCTGACATGGCTACTATATTATTGCGAAAGTGAATTCTCCGGATTCCTTAGAACGTGGAGAATCTTTGCATGTACTTGGACTTTTCTTTACTCAGAATTGAATCCCGGGCTCCTAAATCAACCACACGACAGGACCGAATCTTCCACCTGGCGATCGGATACTTTCTGGAATCTATGTCGGATTCGAAAAGTAATGGAGGCAACGTTGCCTGCCTTTGTACTCGAGAATCATCATCTCGAAGTTGTTCGCGGACATCGCGGGAACCAATGTTATAATTCATTGGCCTGTTTTTTGTTGTTGTTTTGGTTCTCTGTAATTGCCGTACGGTGGAAGATAAATATAAATGATCGATGATCTAGGCAGCAGCGTGATCTATAGGTACGTTTGGATCGAAGGGAGGGGGGAGCACAGCAACACTTATCCTCATCGTACACACTATTGACTAGGACTGGCATTATCCTGACGTCACGTTGCTGTCGGCGATTCGCTCGATTGGACCCGAGGGAGCGAGAGAGATCGCGCTGGGGTCTCGAAAAGGGAAGGATCGCGGTGAGGGCGTTGAGGGAGGAGGGTCCGGTATCATCGCATTTCTTCTGGAGGTCGAAGCTACGTAGATCAGGCTCTTCTCGCCATTTCGACCTCCCCTCCTCATCTTCGACGCTTCTTCGCCTTCCTCCTCTTCTTCATCTTCGTTATTCTCAGAACGTAATCTTGTGAAGGGTTAAGCGTTCATCGAGCGGACGATAGAACGGTACGACGATGCTGTAGAAAGGATGAGAAATATCGAGGATGCTTTCTCACTTCGTAACTACGAGAGACGCTGACGCGAATCATTAATCCTCGGGGCGAGGATAGCGCTCTCCCGGTCTCATCCGTATACACACACTCGGCCGCCAACTCTTTGCAACTCCTTGGATTTCTATAGGCCCTGCATGTACCTACCCGTGTGATTATATTCTTTTTCTTTCGCCCTCTTCCTGCCCTCCCGTCCCGCCACGCTATTCCCATCGAGCATCCTCACGAACTGCCCTCGTCTCGTCTCATGTGGTCCCTCCAACATTTGCCTTCCATCCAGCCCGAGTACATCCGCGCCTATCGCACACGGCCATGGCCAGTTACCGCTGGATATTCGCAAGGTAAACGTTGATAACGTGTATTTCCTAGGCTTTGACACCACTCGAGGCATGCACGGATAAGATCTTGTCTCATGTGGGATGGGTTCTTCTTGCAACGTTTTCCTATCGGGTTCGTGTACGTGAATCTAGCGGACGGTGCTATTGGCAGGTACTTGACAGCTGGCTCAAAGATGACCTTTCGATAAATTGAAGAAAGTGAAGGAGCCTTGCCAACGATGAAATTGCCATGCATGATCCCGTGCAGAAATTTTCTTGGCGAGTTTCTAAATCCTACCGCATCTCTTTAGGGATTTTATAGGGACGCGGCACGTAGGAAGTTTAGATTGGAATCCAAGTGGATGACGCGCTGACTCCGTTTAACGTCGATTGAGAATTTTCAATGCGACATTCTCAATGGCAATTGGTTGGTTCTGCAAAAAAAAATCCTTTCGCGAACCCGTACACGAATTTATTGGAGAGTGCCAAGATGCATCATCTCTATGGGGATTTGTTAGGGACACAGCATATAGGGAGCAGTTGTCACTACTCTTTACTTCTCACTTTACTTTTTTAAGATCTACTCACTTTTCTGCATGTACCTACCTTTGCCTCCTGTACATTTTGTTCAGAACATTCAACGTTCACAATGCAACGGAATCCAGCAAAAATCGTATCGGTTTCTGTTCAATAATGTGGGAATTACGTTCAACTCATTGTTTAATTGATCCTATGTATTAAGTTTCCGTTTATAAAGATATGGCACAGGGTTTTTTCAGATAGTGATAGTGAATTATAATTAATTGTTTTATAAATTGATTAATTCCGGATTACGATGACCATACCTCAAGGATTCAAGTTGAATTCCAATGTCGAATCTCGATTAGAATCCAACGTCACGACCGTGATGTTTTAGTATAGGGATCCAATGCGATGGCTCATTGGGTCCCTATCAGGAAATAGAGGTAAGTATGGCAATCCATCTGGATTCCTGCGACAATATCTGCACGAAGATTTTTCACTGCTCATCCAATGTATACAGAAAAATATTGGAATCCGTAACATGGCTGGCAGCAGACGTGAATAACTTTCAGAACTCGCGACTCGATGTTTTCACGACGTATGCATGTGCAGTGCGGTATAAAAAGCACGCGAGGAAGAATCGTATGATTCGTGAGAAATCGAGATGGAATTCGTAACGCGTGCGTGCTGCCCCACCCCCCTGCTTCCTTTCCTTGTGCCTCGGGTGAATCGTTTCAGTTGCAGTTTGCGATTCACCGCCTCGATCGGTAATACGTTCATGGTCTATCAGATACGCGCTCTCGCTCCACACTCGGAGCGTCTGAATACAGGATACAACGGGCAGCTTATAAGCCGCACACGATTTCGCACACAGTGTTGTCCCTGACAAGTTGACGCGCTACGGACGGTTGCGCTTCGGTGTGTAAAAGCCGACGGGGCATCTCAAGACGCAAATACAATTGACGGCACGGGAGATAGGCGCTGGAGGAAGGAGTTGGGTTACCGTTTGCTGCATTTCTCTCAACGTTCCGTTATTACATTGCCATGGGAACTGGACGAAACCGGATAGGAATGCAAGAACGGATCTCCAGATTTTCCAAGAAAACTGGAAACCAACTCGTTGTCATTTCGAATCAATTCCCATGGATTGACAACTTGATAACTTCCAGGGAGCATGGTCAGCTACCAGAGAGGCCCTGGCCATTCTAGGGGGCCAAGATCTTTCCAGACTGCCTTCCCAACGGAGCCTCTGATGAATAGCCAAGCTGAATCGACAACCGACCAGCGACCAATGGAGTTACCATTGGGGGAAGAAAACGGTTTTCAGTTACGGTAGCAAATTTAGATTTCGGAGGCAGTGCCAATGGTGGAATGACTTACGTTCGCCAGACACCTTCATCAAGAGATACCATCCGGTTTGTGTACAGCAAAACTCACGACTCGTCGCGAAGAGCAGGCGAGGGAGAGAGGCTCCCGAGAGCCTTCTCACTTCCACTCCATACGCTTCTTTACTCCATTAACATATTTCACTACTTAATTTATACCAAGTTGTAAGAAGCACGCAGCCGTTTCACGGAGCATTAGCGGTAAGACGGATCTCCGGGGAACGAGCACACACCAAAAGGAGGATGATCATTCCTACTCTATGTGTGTGTGTGTGCACTCTGGCAGAGTTCACGTGTAGACCATACAAGTTTCAAAGCCCAGTTGATGTCGCGCGCATTTGACGCTCCTCACTCTCGTCAGGATTTTGTTATTGCTTACACTCAGGCCTGAAGCTGCCACAAATCGCGCGAAGCTTATTCTCCATCTCGTAAATCATTTGCAACTCGTGTATATACGTGCGCTGTACGCCGACCGAAATTTATCGACTCGACGATTTATCTCGTAATGCACCAACTTTATCTACGTGCTTCCCTGGTGAAGTTTCGATTTTAAATACGAGGCGCACGCATTGTCACGAAATATTACACCGATTTCGAGTGAAGTGAAAATGCGCCACGATTAGCGCACCGTGTTTTTCGTATATACTCGCTCGCGTTATTCGGTCCTCGCGTTCAACACGTTCAGCTCTCTAAATTACTCCCAATTTACACACAAACTTTTTCACTCCGCTCGTAAATAAGCTGACGTATCGTACGGGGGCCTCGAGGCTTAAGGGTCGTTGAACTTCTCGTCGATACCGAATGAACACTTTTCAACACGCGAGCTCCTTTCGCACGTCGAAGTTGCGATACTATTGATGCGGAAAATGGGGAAATTGCGTTGGGCGGGTCGTAGTTTGACTGCAATTGTGCTGTGGGTGATTATTCGCTACTCCAGATTATTTCGGGCAATCGCGATCAAATGAGTTGATGGCATCTTAGGAATTGAGAACTGCGAATAGTTTACAGTTTTGAGAATTGCGGGTTTTTTGATATAACATTTGAAAAATATTCTCTGAAAGGTGAAACTAGATCAATTAAAAATTTAACGAGTTAAGGGTGTTTATAGGTAGCCTCCACGAACCAGCGAACTTTAAACGCGTTTTTCTAAAAATTACTGTTTTCGAAATCGGTGACCACGACAACTCAAAAACCAATGCACCGAGCTTCAAAATTTACAAGCTTATTTTGTATGCCAAAAAACAGTGCTTGAAGGAAGGAATTTTTTTCGTGCATGATGTATTTATCAACAAAAATAAAGCGTCTATTTCACCGAAAATCGATGCCTTCACTTTGGACTGCGGTCATTTTTTACAAAAATCAATATTTCATCGAATCCTTCGTTCAAGCCCTGGATAATTTCTTGCAAAACAGCGATCTGCACGAACCATTGTAACGACCACATTTATAAATATTATGCAATACAAAAATTGTAAAAGATACATAGAAAAATACTTTCTAATGTAAAAAAAGAACGCAAACCTGCACTCGTTTTCACCGGAACGTTTTTCAAAGAGCAGTCTGCCTGCACAAATCATTGGATCTACCACATTTATAAATATTTTTCAATACAAAAATTGTATAATATATTCGGGACCATCCTTTTGACCGTAAAAAAAATTAGGAAACCTGCCCACGTTTTCCCAGAATAAATTCACGAAAATGTATTTCTTTACCAACCACGATTCCCACCAGCTAGGCCATTCAATATGACGATTAAAAAATAAAGGTTTCTCGGCTCCGTATAAGATTATTTATTTTGTTGATGATTTTGATGGTGTATCACTCTCTGACAATTAGAGAAAAAAACTCAGCAACATATAACACTGTACAGATCATCGCTCGGTCTCCCAGGTACTTGGGTAAATGAGAAATAAATTCATAACTATGAGAAATAAATTCATAACTAATAATGCAATAACATAATGTATATCAATTAATAAACCAGACACCTGAGTATCTTGAAACTCTCCACCAAAAATTGACAAAACTCCAATCGCGTCTGACTCTATCGTCACAACCGTTCCAAACTCTAAAAATCTCATTCAATCAAAAATCTTCCAACTTTTCCTACTCATACTTACGTTTCTAAAAAAATTATACAAAATTCGCTTTCCAATCGCAGAACAATCCGCCGCTCCAGTTATCAAATTCTAAATTCCAGCGGAGCCTCTGGAATTTCCAATTAAACATTCCAGAAGCCCCCAATCCGTCCCAATAAACGAGATCAAAATTTGCATCCCCCCAAATAAATAAATGATTGAACAATGGTCGTAGATTCAATCGGTTTTTAATTGAAAATAAACCGATACTCGTTTCGTTATACGAGCCAAACGGATCTCCGGGAGCTTAAATCTTCTCTCAGAGTCAACTACGTCTATCCACCGGCAGCGAGGAACTTCTTACTCCGAATGAGTGATGACAGTACGGGATCGCGTCGGCTCGGCGGAATTGTTCGTCATGTTCAGCGATAACATCGTTGACAGTTGTTTATTGCAAAACAAACGTCTCGGGCAATTTGCCGGCTTCATAACGGTACTTGATACCGAAGTAGGAAAATTGCGCCAGGCTCAAGCTTTGCGAGAAGGACGTCGCAGCAGAGACAAGGCAATTCGTTTCTTCCAGAGGGCGAGAGAGCATCCAGTCGAGACGTCCAGCAACGCGGATAATTAGGCGTGACACTGCACCAGAGTGAAATGGCTCGTGTCGAAGTGCGCCAAATAGTCGTGCTTTTGCTCTCTCGCTCTCTCTCTCTCTCCCTATATATATATATATTGCTCTTCCTCTCGTCGTAATAAGCTTCGAGGTCCCTCGTAATTTCCCCTCAATTAGCGTCCAGTGAGAAGTTACGAGTGTCCCCATGCCCTCTCAGGCCTCGTAACAATCATTGAGTTGCTCTTCCTCTTTTTTCCCCCTTTTTCCAACGAAACTCCCACGTCCTTGCGACGCATTGGATGCGACTGCGGTGAAAAAAAAAATATCCTTCGTAGATAGCGAAGACGCTGTTTTCGTCATTCAATTAAACAAACGATTAATAACAATTCTCTTCACGTCTCCCAAGCCCGAGCGTGAGGATCGCTCGTCTTCTTCATCATCGTCTTCCTCCACGTCTCGTCGTCGTCAAAGACCGTTGAAAGTGTCGCGACGTGAAATTTCGCCTCGGCATAGCCAACTCGAGAGTGCAACGGAACGATCAAGGCTGCTCTGATGTTCTCGCTGCGCCACGTTATTTTTGTACCGTACAAATTGAAAACACGTGATAACTGCGTTGCTTGCAGTCTCGGTACAGTAACATCCAATACCCCCCACCCCCCTACCGTGCACGCTGTTCACGTTCCAGCCTACGAAGTCCAACGGTTTGATGATTTTTTGTAAATGTCCGTCGCGTCATCTCGGATTCCAGTGAGGCACGAAGTCCGCGCGAGGATTGTGTCACGTTCGAAGCAGAAAATTCAACGGCCAGAAGTGATTTCGAGCTTTATCGAAGTTCCGTATTATCGGGCAGGAGAAACATGTTGCAAGGTGAAAATATTAGGAGTTCAATGAACTTTTTCGGCAATTTAATTTTGTACATTTTAAAGGACATTTTGGGGATGCTGCGGAAGCGGGGAAATTCGGAAATTCGATATTTTTATTGTATTGGTTTATAGCTTAGGGTATTGATTTTGGTTTGCAACAAAGATTTTGTAACAATTCCAAAAATTTACCGAGTTATTAGGGTCTTTGTGAAAGATTGCGGCGACTATTACGCTGCAGCGAACCGCGCCGCTATGATGTAGTATTTTGTAGCATTTTTACCGAAGCTTTTTCGCATGTTTATCGATTTGTTAGTTAGTAACAAACGATTGAAGTTGATTTTTTTGTCCAAAATCGATTTTTTTTGTTTATTGACGTTTTCGTAATTTTTTGAATGAAAAAGAAGGTATCGAGTCATACGAAGTTTTATTATTATACAAAATTATTATAAAATTATCACGAAGAACCACCCACGCTGATTGATTATACAGCGTCACGTGCTTTAGGTAATAATAATAACGCACTTGTTCATAAAAAGTTTGCAATAAAGAATTGAAGTTCATCAAGAGTATGTATTAATGATGTGTAAAATTCTGAACTCATTCTGATACAATCAAGAATTTTTTTTTTTTCATCGACCTGTGTTTTGGGCGTTTTCTGCAGACTCGTTAACATCGTTCACCGATAGAAATCACAGACTTGCATGCTTTGGAAAATATCTGCTAACGCCGTCGTTCCTGTTAAACGCTCAGAGCAATTTCTGTACTCATTGCGGATTTCATTTCCACTACGTTTCACTTTTGAAGGCCAACTCGACAAAAGCGTCCGGGAAATAATCGTTTCTCCGTTGCGTCAATGCTTTTTATGTACACACAATAGAGAAAGGACTGCAAAAATTCAAAAGCCAATTAAAGTCGATATTTTTTTTTTTTAAACACATGCTATAGATTGCCTTCAAAAGCAGGACTGACCATTGGGGACGAGTTTGATCAAAGACATTTATCGATAGTCGAGCAAAATTCCTCAATTGAATATTGTCAATTATTTTTCTAATTGGCAATTCCGACGAGCTGCCCTCCCGAGAGTGCCTAAATTCATTCACATAACTCTTTTTTGCTTCATTGCTCCATTTATTTCCTTGTTGAAATTCAACGTCGACACAAGACGTCAAAAAGTGCAATCGAATTGGGCTTGCGAAAAATGTTGATTTTGGTGGCGAAGCGTTAAGGGGGGAGATGCCTTTAGGCGACAAAAAATGTCCTGCTTTTCATTATTTTTTTTTTTTAAGAATGATTTCTCCACCTCTTTGGCGACTTGGGGTACATTTGATTCCCACTGTTGACTGTCACATGGTCTTTTTTTTACCAATGTTTAAAAATGGCGGACGGTCTTCTAAACTGCATTTTCAAAACTGGCGTGACGTATAGCTAAAAAACCAGTCGACCAATCGTAATGACATTTGGTATAAATCTTTCTAATCTTGTTCTCTAAAACATGAACCTAGATGTTTCTCAATTTTTTTCTACAAAGTATGTTTTATTGCAAAATGTAGCCATTTATTTTCGGAAAATTCAATCTTTTTCTTTCGCAGCTCGCCATTTCAGCGATTTTCAACATTTTTCCCTTTTTTCTTGGTTCATATTCTGCGAATGAGTGTTATTGAAACAAAAACCTTCGTTGATTTCTTTCACGTTAATCCTGCCAACGGTACGTGTTACGCCGTCTGATTAATAAAACAAAAATACTATGTGACAGCCAAGAGTGGTAATAAAACGTACCCTGAGCCTCAAAAATGGTGAAGAAATCTTTCCTTCAGGGCCTTCCACTGTAAACGTCGAAAATTAAGTGATTTTTCGCGATTTTTTTTTTTTTTTTTTTTGAAGGACAAGAGGATAACAATATTCAAGGATGTTATTAATTGTATCTTCAAGTGAATAAAAAAAAATTATATTATAAAATTTACAATATGGTGACGCTGGAGGAAACATTCTTGCGAGGCATGTTGAATTTGAGACGCTCTGTGGCACGGAGTGTAACTGACGCAAATTTGAATTTGGAAAAGAATTTAAAAACTTCTATTGATTTACACGAGTATAGCTAGTAAAACACGTAGGGAGTTTTGAAAATATGAATTTTTGTGTAATTGGCAAGCATTTAAAGTAAAAACTCAATTTTCGACAGAAAAAAGGACAATCATTTGTTAATAACTAATGCTATGATTAATTCATGAAAAATTCCGTACGTGTTACACTTCGGAATGTTATTCTATAGATGTGCTCAAAACTTGGAGTGAAGAGAATGAAAATCGTTGAAGTTATGCTGCGTACCGTTTTGAAAAATGGTGTTCCGAGAAAAACGCTCGACGCCTCGCACACGAGCCAACCACGGCCACCGCAGACCCACACGGACCTGCGGACCTCTGTTTTACAGGTACCGAACCCCCCCCCCGTAATCTAGATATTTCAAAGTATCTCCTAAGCCAATTTAAAAGAAATCAATTTTCCGAAAATTCTACAGTGGTTTAGTTCTTTAAAAATCATGAAAATCAGCCCTTTTTTCGTCGCCCAACGCTATATCCCCCTTAATCGAAGCTGGGACACACGACCGACCCAGGAGAGCCCAGACTAAACATCATCGTTGGCTGTTCCGGTTAAAATAAGCGTGCAAAAATCGTAAGACACGGGGGAGGGGGAGGAGGATAATGAGCTCGACGAAAGAGATAGCGCGGTAGCAGCGAAGCAGCACGTCGAGCCTTCAAGTGCTAATTAGGTTTGCTTCAGTTTTTTCCCGCGTTGTTTTTTTTTTCTTTCATCATTGAATTTTGTCGCTCCGGCCGAAGTAATTTTGGCGCTTCTCAGATTTTTGCAAGAATGAAAAATGATCTCGAGATACGGAAAAGGAAATGGGCGTTATACAACGTTACAAATGGCTGGAGGCTTCGCGTGGTCGCGGATATCTCGTCGAGGAATGAGCGACGTGACAGTGCTCGTCTCCTCGCGCCACGTAACGCTTGGCTCCCCTGTACCGGTGGGTATAACATCTCATGACACGCCGAGGAGGATCCTCGTGCTGTCCGAAGGACGCTCTCTTGCGTCAGGATATCCCGGCTAATTCGAATTGCCTGGCCGTAAAGATAGAGCCGAAGGTGAGGAGGCGTACCAGGATTATCTTGACGTTCTGTCATATTCCTGTCTTCTCTAATTAGACGCAGCGACGAATGTATGAATAAATTATGAATTTTCGCGTATCCAAACGTTTTTTTTTCTGCCTCGTGTCTCTAATTTAAAAAAAAGGACGATGGAGATAATCCTTTGATAATGCTGAAGAATTTATCGAACACCTGCTCGTTATTTTGACACCAGTTTGCAGATTATTTTTATCTGAGGATCTATAAACTAGTTTTTTTCTCGAAAAGTCTTTATCGAAGAAATCGCGGGCTTGGTGATTTTTAAATATTGCCCTTCGACGAATTCTTTTGAGTACTCATCGGGGCTAGAAAAGATTTGGGGGAAACTGATAATCTGCTGATAATCAAATAACTTGTCTCTGATTTGGCTCACGTTATTAATATCGATCAAGTAAACTGCCTATTGCGATGTTTAATGATATTGAAGTTTGCATCGTTGAAACGGAATGAAAGTTTAGTAGACCGAATTTTTTTGGCATACTTAGGCTAAGATAATCGCTCAACCGTTTGTTAGGGTCCTCGTGAAAAATCTACAGCCTATGTTTGCAGGATAAAAATTCAGATGATGGAAAAACTGAAGGAATACATTTAAAAACAGATTTTACGTTGCATTCCAACGATGCAGATTCCATACCTATGATTTTTGGAAAAACCGTAATAAAATATAAAAAATGTTATACTGTCAGTCTCTTCCACAGAGCATCTCAGAGTCTTCCAAGTACTTGGATAAATCAGAAATAAATTCATCACTCTCTGGAAATGTGATAAATTTTTTATTCATTTTGAGTGTCGTTAGCAGTTCATTTATGATTTTTATTCTTAATTTTTCTTATTTGCTATCACAAATTAATTCAGGGATATGTCGACGGTGGTAATGCGAAGACGAACGATAGTTCGAACTACCCTAATACATTTTTTTACATATGCGAAAAGTATACTATTCATAAATTTAGAAAAAACGATTACAGCTGTCGTGAAACGTGCTATTTTTTCTTATTTCGGGATAGAAATAAAGGATCAGGATAAATTGGCAGAAAATCTTGGCTCCTTCAGTGAGCAGCAAGGAGGACGCTTCCAGACAGACATAAAAATCATCGAATACAGTTACCAGGGATGATGGGACATACTACACATGATGGCTGATTACGTGTGGAATTTGATGCATGACTGCCTCGACAAGTCTCACCCAAAATAAATTTCGAAAAAAAGCTAACTGAATGTAAAAATATTGAATAAAACTTTAATTTTTCAATAAAATTGGATTTTATCAAAAAATTGTATATTTTCGTGTCACGTAAAATATTAGTGTTCAAATACGATCAGTACAGTGATAAGATTTAGAAAAACATCCAGTTTTGCGGTCCGAAATTAGCTGTTGAGCCGTGTAATTAGAAGAAAAAAAGTTTCACAAAACTCTCGACGAAAAATTGATAAATTTTGAATCGTGTTTGAATCTTCACCTCGGCCTTTCCGAGCTCATGTCAATGAAATTTAAACGTATTGATCTCTCGAAAATTCTTCAAGGCTCATCCAATAAAATATTTTCCTACTTTTCCCACTCATACCTACGTTTTCCAAAAAATGATATAAAAATAATTTGCCAATTGACGAATTATTTGACTCCTACCGAACCAAGAATACCATGCAGTTTCTCAGAATAATTCGCTGCTCCAGTTATTACAGACGAAATTTCAGAGGAGCCTCTGCCCTTAATCTGTCGTCAAAAGACGAGATGGAAATTTGCATTACCTCCATGCGCAAATAATCAACACTTATCTTTCCCGCTGGATTCTCCCTCTCTCGCTGTCTCTCTCACGCTCTCTTTCAGTTTCGACGAAGCTAAAAGTGTGAAGTGGCATGGAGAAGAGGCAGGAAGCCTCGCGTGGCTCGCGCTCATGACGGACGCGTTGTTGCACTTTGTGTCATCGAGCCTGTTCTTCAGTCCTCGCCTTGCTTGTTGCTTCCTCTCCTACCACTCGCGGGCTCCCTCGCTTATTCCTCATCCTTTTATTTTTCATCCCTCATCGTTGGTGTCTGGATTCTATCGCACCATCGTCTGGCTGGCGCCTCGTCGAGATCCCCCTCCCCGCTTTCCCTTTATACCCCCCCCCCCCCCCCCCCCCTCTCTCTCACACACACGCACAGGCAGTTGGTTGGCAGCGTCGATGTCCACGGGTGTGGGAACGTGTACA
Organism: Ophion costatus; assembly: GCA_951751655.1. Classification (NCBI taxonomy): domain Eukaryota; kingdom Metazoa; phylum Arthropoda; class Insecta; order Hymenoptera; family Ichneumonidae; genus Ophion; species Ophion costatus. The sequence goes on from OX632361.1 coordinate 33,586,645, forward strand.
CGCATTCGTCGAATAATTGCCACGCACTTGGTGCACACGAGCGCTAGAGAAGATGCCAGCGGGCGAATTGTCTCGATTTTCTCGCCACTCTTCCGTATGCGGGAAATGCGGGTTAGGCGAAAAGAAAACGTGTGTCTCTGTTGGTCGTCAATTTTCAAAGCCACGAAGGAGGGGGTGGTTTACGACGATTATGAGGATTTATTACCATTCATTCGTAAATCCAGTGGTCCATGCTGCGATTTATGATCGAGGACCCACAAAGCAAGTCAGGCTGGGTTGCATCGGGTCAATTGGTGGATGGGTGACCGCTTGGCACTGACTAGCGAGCGGGAGGTAGTTTTGAGGAGGTATGATCACTTCCACGGGGTCAAAAAAGAGTCTAAATTTATTTTACCCATAGCTGCTCTGATTGATGTTTACTTAGGTTGATTATTCGTATTATCGATTATAGTGTGGCAAATGTTGTGGTAAATGATGAATTTATTTCACGTGAAGAAATAAAAACTGAAAAATTAACTTGTCAGCGACTCGGTAGTAATCTTCGTAATAATATTAACGTAGTAAAATTCAAGCCTATTAAAATAGGCTTGAATTACCTCAGCGGAGTTAACACGATAGGCAGAATATAATTATACATATTATTGATACGTGATAAATGATAGAACTCCATACATTTTTTGCATATTTAATAAAATATATTTGCAGGATAAACAAAACATAAAAAACATAAAAAACTAAACGGTTGACATAACTAAAGTGTTGGCAATACGCGCAAAAAGTATTCGGCAAAATCAGATTAAAATTTCAAATCCGAAAGTTGGATTCGAAGCAATGATCGTACCTCCTTAATGAGGTTTTCTTTATTTTTTATTTTTCTTTCTTTCGATGGTACTTTCGCCGGAAGCGAAAACTCAATAAAGTACATGGCCTTGAAGTTTGCAGGGTTGGAGTGCGAGAAAAGGTTTTTTTTCATTCTTTGCTTCATTAGTGTAATTAATAATTTTTCTTATCCATTCTGATCGCGGATCTCTAATGAGGATGAGAAAACATGTTCCAGGGATTTTCGTGACCTGAATTGGCGAAAATAATGTGAGCAGGAGAATAAAAATGAACTTTGGTTGCATTCCAATGATGCGACCTTCAACATCGTATAAAGTACGGCAAACTGTTTGCACAAGAGTTTTCTTCAGTTTCCCGGTGCCCTCGTGCAAATGCGATATGGCTGTGCTTGAGGAGAAAGTGGCCGTGCGCAACACGCGGGGGGCGGGGGTGGGGGGGAGTCCTGAGCAACTGGTTATAGTGAAACAAGTCTGGGGTAAAGGGCACATGGATCGTGAAAAATCGTAAGGGCATACGAAGAAA